>CAJQZN010028055.1:0-13951 GCA_907164685.1 Colias eurytheme | reverse complement strand
CGATTGTGGTAGCTTACAGAGGTAACAAGGATAAAAATTTTTGATTTAACGGTTCTCTAATATTTATTACGCAATTTGTAGGACAATATGTCTGTTGAATTATATAAGTATTAAATAAGTAAAAATAAAAAAAATCAGCTTGTTAGTAATCATTTATGATGACTTCGTTATCGATATACATTGGAAAGGGGGACTCTTTGATCAAACCATAGATTTTGTAGGATAAATATTTTTTCGACTAATTTAGATAATTATCTTGAGATTGAACAAAAAAAAACATACAGTTAGTAATTGATATTTGAGAACCATCAAATCAAAATATTTTATCCTTGTTTCCTCTGGTAGCTACCACAATCGAGAGTTTCATACATGAAATTATTGGGCATCTCATCAAAATAAAGCTACTCACGAAAAATTAGCTTGATAGTAATCACTTGCAAAAATGGGCGATGTATCCCGGACTATAAAATTTATGTATCGATTGTTTGAATACGAATTCGGAGTTTTGTGAATAACAACATATTATTATTTTTATTTTTCTGTTTCACTGATCGATTTTCACAACAAGGGACAACTGCTTATTTAAATTATAATCTATCGGTGTGAAGCCGATTAATAGGGAATGTCCTTTCAGTATGATGGGTTAGGTTACGTTCAGCTTTTTTTTTTAATTAGCAGAAACCGTTCACGTTGACTCATACCTGTAGGCTGCACCTGCCCGAAGTTTGGGAGGTAAATTCTTGGCATAATACATAAATAATGTGTGCGTGTACTAGTGTACACACTAGTGTAAGAAGTGAAAATTCTTTATGATCTTATTTTTCAAAAAATAATTTACTATACGCAGAAATACGTCGAATCACGCGTGGTAGGGGTAAGAAAAAGATGGCGCGTAACGGAAAAATGTCACGCGTAACGAAAAAATTTTACACTAAATTTTTTTCCAACCCCGATAAAGAAGTTTCACTTCAATTATTGCGATATTCGCACAGTAACGAAAAATAATGCGTTAACTTTTAGTAAGTACCTACTTGGTTACGGATCCAATTATTCGAAGGCTTGCAATTTTAGATTACAATGTTACGGCGCGACATGTTATATTGTATATGTCGCGTATAACCAAGGAAAACGGGTTTCATTTTTACATACATAGAAGAAGATTGGTTATATACGACATTAAAATTATACGGAACCCACAACAATATAACAACTCACACTTGACCGTGCGGATTTATTTAGAGGTTTTTATCATCTCATCACAACTAATAAGGATGCGAGAAAAACCTCATTAGTTACATACGAAGTATTTTATAGTGCTAATCATGTTCAAAGTTACAGAATTATGTATTTTTTTGTATTTTGTTGTTGGTTGAGATATGGTTGAGATACATAAAAATAATAGTTACTCATCTGGAGAGTAGAAATACCAATTTTGGTAAGGAATTACATTTTTTAAGAATTACCTATTTAAAATAATTAGTCTTACTTTAAAATCTATGTGCATTTTATAATCAAACAAGCTGCGCTTCGCGGTTTCACCCGCGTGGTCTATAGCCTTCTCCGGTAATCCTCATATACTGAGTAGGTACTTTAATTGCTCTAAGGAATTTTTATACATATATGATATACTAGCTTCCGCCCGCGGCTTCGCCCGCGTGGTGTTTTGATAAAAGGTAGCCTAATATGTTCTTGCTCAGGGTCTAAAGATTCGAATTTCATCAAAATCGGTTGAGAGGTTTAAGCGGGAAAGCGTAACAGACAGACAGACAGACAGAGTTACTTTCGCAATTATAATATTAGTAGGGATAAAATAGACAGTTCTTGTAGTTAAGTTATTAATTAAGATCAAAAAAATTTGATTAAATTTCAAATTAAATTTATTTTGATTGTTATTTAAAAATGAACGCTCTGAAAATCTATTTTCACAGGAAAACGTATTTTTTATACTATTACCTATTTATTGATATAATATATAAAAGGGTTAAAAGAAATAAAATAACTAATAAGCATAATATTTTATTTCAAATTTCACAATTCACAAGCAGTCAGTACATACAGATTTAGAACGGTATCCGCTACCGCCGTGGGTAGCGGTATCCCGATGGCACGCGATTAAATCTCTTACGTAGTATATTATAGAGACTCTAATCGCGTACCGATCGGCTGTTCGCTACCGTACTCGAATCGGTATGCGATTAGAGTACATAGACCGGCGGTAGCGGATACCGCTCTAGTTTGAATATGCCTTAAATCAAGAATAGCACTATAGTAGAGCCATTTTAATAGGCAACATTTGACAGTTCAACAAAATTCAACAACATAACCTAGTAACGACGACATAGAATAACATGATATTTCGTTTTGTTAGAACTGCACATTTGCTTAACTTTTTTCAATTACGGTTACATTTTTATAATAATAATGACCGATACAAGTAGTTTTAAGATTTGATTTTACTGATAAACCATTCTAAACATAATAAACAATTTCTTATTTAAGAACTGACGTCGCTACAATTTTGTGTCCTATTCCCTTTTTCTTTTTAAATAAAAATTAGACGTTACTCTAAAAATCGAAATCTGACATCTAGAATCGAATGCATTGATTACATTTGAATAAAAATCATAATAATATAATAAATGCGTTTTTTAAATTATGTATTATATGTACTTGTCTTATATTGCTCCTTAAATTTACGAAAGAAAGTACATATTACTGAGGCAGGGATTCGCCTGATGAATTTTAAAATTGACGTGTTTCCAGTTTGATTGACAAATTTTTCAAGTCCGTATCGATTATTTTACTTTAAATACTTATAAATGGCGCATAAATGTATAAAATATATAAATTATTCTAATTAGAGCCGATTTTTCAATGCTTGGATAAAACTTATCCGTCCAATAAAGTATTAACTACACGATAATATTAAAATGTCACGTAAACTGTAAAATACGGGCAATTAAAATACGTTTTTAAAATGGTAGTTTTGTACATTATTCGACGAATAAGTTTTAACCAAGGATTGAAAAATCAGCCCATAACTAGCAATATTTCTGTAACATTATTCAAAAAATTTCAATATATGTATCAACAAGCGAATTATTAAAAACAAAACACAATTGATTCTTAATCTTATTTAAGTCACTGAGTTAGGTACTACTTACTATGTACTACGTAGTAATTTTAACAACAGCTAATAGAGTTTTATACATAACAAAATTGTCCAGGAATTTTGTAGTGTATATGTCGTGGCCATATCGTAAATTTGCTCATTTCATGAAATGATTGACCATTTCACGAAATGGTCGCATTTCGTGAAATGGCCAATTTAGTTTGGCCACATCATGATGTGGCTTGAGCAGATCAATGATAAGAAATCGTTTCACGATATGGCCAACTAAACGCGCGGTTTTTTCATGAAATGATCAAAATTATTTGATCATATCGTAAAATAGTTACATTAATCATTGGTAGAGGCGCTGCAAGCTCTGTGTTCATGTGATAAGATGGCGGCCGCTGGCGAAAATTTATTTATTCGCAGTTAAAAACTTCATATTATTCGTATAATAACAATATAAAGAAAGTCATAGCAAAGAATTTACGACGGTTCGAGTACTATGGAAAATGTGGATATCTTATATGTATTGAAGAAATAATAATAGTTTAAAAAAACTAAAAAACACGCTTTTCATAGAAAACCGAACTAAAAAATAGAAAATTTTATCAAATTATTATATAGTATTGTCATCGGTCCTCAATAAATCTACAAAGTTTGAACGAAATCTGGCCGTTTAAAGTGGGTCAAAATCGCGCCCAAAGAAGTCGGTTACAAACATACAGTCGGTTACAAACATACAGGTGAAGCTAATATAAAGCGTGTAAAAATGCGTCTTCAATAAAATAATTTAAGACGCATTTTTTCTTTTAGGGTAGGTACTTATATATTTATATATCCTACTATAGTACCTATTGTAATTGTTTGTTTTTTAAAAAGCGATCCGCTTCTGGCACTCGCCGGCCGCTGCCGCGGCACTAACTTAAATGACATTAAACAAGTTTTTAGAATATTCTGAATTTTTTTAATATTTTATGGACTCTTTATATTTAAACGATCTGGCCAAATGTGGATGGCCAAATCGTGAAACGTTGACGATTTAACGATCTGATCAAACTATGTTGGCCATTTCATTAAATGCGACCATTTCGTGACCGTTCTTTCACTCGTTATCATGGTTACCCTTACCAGTCATAGCATCGCGCATACTAACACTATGTTCGCTATAGAACTGCGCGAACCAGTCACAGAAGGCACGAACCGACTAATATCCATAACACTGCGTTACCATGGTAACCACTCCTTTAACTCTACGTTACCATGGTAACCATATCTGTTTCACTACGTTACCATGGTTACCAATAAAAAAGTCACCAATCCAACGGCTTAGTCATAGCATCGCGCATGGACACGCTATGTTCGCTATAGAACTGCGCGAACCAGTCACGGAAAGCCCGGATCGACTTGTCCGCCCGTACGTAAGGGGGTGAGCTGACATGCTTCTTGTTGTTCCAGATTACCACGTCACGTTCGAACTGCAAAGATTTTGTACATAAAATATTAAAACAATTCACAACTAGATTCACAATCACACTGAACTTACGTAAATTTTTATTAACGTACGTAGGATCGACGATCGTGTTTACCATTAATTAGTAACTTGATGTAATTTCAAACAAAGTAATCTAAGTTAGGCAAATAATAAAAGAAATGTTAAAATGTAGAAAGGATTGTGTATTCATGCAATCGTTCCGTGACGATATGAAGTTTAATAGCATCAAAATACTTTTTAGACAAATATTTCAAAGAATAGAAATAATTTGATCACGAGTCGGTTATCCAACCCGCGCTATTCGCGCTACAGGAATCGTGGCATTGCCTCTCGAATTTTGCCCAATGATCGAGTTTTTTATATTCTATAAAATTGTATCAATTCATTTATTTGGCAACAAAACAAAAACCCAGGAAAGAGAAAAAAAATTGCAGGTAAAATAAAAATTTAGGTAAGTACGTAACATTATAATGATGTCAAAAAGATCAGCAGGCCGAAACTAATATCAGAGAATAGAATAACGCTAAGGAATAGAAACTGCTATCGCTAATTTTTGACATAAGCTCATGATATTTTAGTAATGGCGATGAAAATTTTGTTCGTAGTCGTCGTTGTCGTTGGTAGGATGAAAAAATCCTTAGCAAAACATCATACGCTTATGACAATTAGTATCGATAGCGGATTCTATTCCTTTACGTTTTGACGTTTGTCTCGGCGCTCAGTGACGTTAAAGTTATTACCTGATAAGCCTCAGCCAATACAAGAACCGCGCCGAACAGCGCATTTCGAGCTGGCGAATATATTCGATGAACAACCTTCTGTAGCATTGGGCCTATTGGTGTAACAGATTGTATCACTACAGTGGAGCCGAAGATTGAGTTGAAATGGAGACGGACGTGGGCTGGACCGATCTGGGAAAACAACAAGCAAAAGGTTTAAAACTTATTATAGGTATATTGATTTAATATTTTTGTGGATGAATAGTTGTCAATGAAGTTGTCATTATTTCATGTCTGTAGTTCTGTACCTGTCGAATACTACATATAAAATGCCGCTTTCCTTTGAATCGTGGCTAGGGGCTCGGACGTTGTTTATACGACGTTTGAGTTTTGACCCAACTACCTTCACTTTGCTAATAGCCGTTGACTTGCTGCGATTTGTTATCAACTACCTACATCAATTAGGTAGCTGTGTAGAATCGCAGTACATTCTTATTACATTCAAAATTATATTAAACCTAGCTCCGCATGTTATTTCTAATACTACTGATTATTTTTATTATTGAAAAAAAATAAGAAAAGGGTACAAAATAAGACGAATGGTCATTGGCGTACAATAAAGAACTACCTACACTCAAAATGAATCACGCTCAAAAAATTCAAAGCAAAACTCCTTTTAACTAGATTCAATTTTGTATTGTTTAAAAAATGAATGAACGGTGTATGCGCTAATAACTTTTTCAACGTATAAGTATATCACAGGCAATTATTATGTCTAACATTTTAGCATTTAGTGATTGATGAGAAGATAGTTTAAAAAGGATAAACGTTATGCAATAATCATTATTATTAACAAAAAAATAAAACTACCTTCACATTGTTTGAACTCAACTTTCAAACAACAAAAATCAGTATCAAAATCTTTTCACCAAGCCATAAGTTCTGAAGTAGCAAACACAAAAAAAATGTGTGCGTGTACTAGTGTACACACGTAAGAAGTGAAACTTCTTTATGACCTTATTTTTCAAAAATATAATTTACTATATGCAACTTTACAGAAATACGTCGAAATACGTCGCGTGGTAGGGATAAGAAAAAGATGGCGCGTAACGGAAAAATGTCACGCGTAACGAAAAAATGTTACACTAAATTTTTTTTCCAACCCCGATAAAGAAGTTTCACTTCAAAAATACAGTCAAATTGACAGCCTCCTTCCTTTTTATGTCGATTTAAATAAACAAAGGTGATGTTACAATCTCCACTCACCTGTTTAACAGAAATATTGAACGGGAATACATTATAGTTCATTATAATGTAGCTCTGATCAATCTTCATTTCAGCGACATGAGATTCATCCGACTTCATCCATTCTGTTCTCCAGATATGATGGCCTGAAATGGAAAAATATTACTTTAAACTTAATTGAAACCTAAACTAATACTTACACGCAAAATATTTCTTGTAAAAGAATACTAATTTATTGGCAATTTATTAAATTGATTGTTTGTTTGAATAAACTAATAGTCCGATTTGAAAAATTCTTCCGGTGTTAGATAGCCCATTTGTCGAGGAAGTCTATTATATAGGTCATATATATATCACTAGAGGTCCGCCCCGGCTTCGCCCGTGGTACATATTTCGCAATAAAAGGTAGCCTATGTCCTTTCTCGGGTATCAAAATATCTCCATACCAAATTTCATGCAAATTGGTTCAGTAGTTTAGGCGTGATTGAGTATCAGACAGACAGAGTTACTTTCGCATTTATAATATTAATAGTATGGATTATGCTAAGACCAACAGGACCGAAGCCATGCGGGTGAAACCACGAAGCGCAGCTAGTAAATAATATCTGATAATAAATCGTCAATCTTGTTATGTGAGTGATACTTACCGACTATATTATTTAAAAACGGCATTTTCCCTCCAATATCAGTCATAAATGATAGTTTATGGATAGAGTTGAGATGTGCTGCATCTGACGCATTCTCCGGGATATCCTGAGAATAATAATAGTTTAAAAAAACTAAAAAACACGCTTTTTATAGAAAACCGAACTAAAAAATAGAAAATTTTATCAAATTAGTGTATTGTCATCGGTCCTCAATAAATCTACAAAGTTTGAACGAAATCTGGCCGTTTAAAGTGGGTTAAAATCGCGCCCAAAGAAGTCGGTTACAAACATACAAACATACAGGTGAAGCTAATATAAAGCGTGTAAAAAGAACACTGATTGTAGAAAATTTGATATTAGGTTTAATGCGAATAAAATAAAATTTACGTATGGTGATGAACCTATTAGTACCTAATTATATTGTACTATTAATAGTTGTCAAATAATTATTTATATTTTGAAAAAGCTGACAAACGATTCTTATTAAGAAAACCAGCTAAATTAATAAAAAAATCGAAATCAATGGGACCACACAACAACCACAGAACCTGTACAACAAAAATACGAACAGACAGAAAACATGGAATTAATGTTAGTTTGATAAAAACTATTTTTAATAAGCTTTAAATAAATGTTAAAGATTTTCATAACTAGCCCTGTTGGCTGTTTCATTTATATGCTCTAAATTAATCTATACTTATACATATCTTAATATATGTTTGTCCTCAATGGACTCCTAAACCACTTAACCGATAATAATAAAATTCGCACACCATGTGCAGTTCGATCCAACTTGACAGATAGGATAGTTTAAACTTTAAACATGTAGGTACCACGGGCGAAGCCGGGGCGGACCACTAGTATATTATAAAGAGGAAAGGTTTGTAATTACATATGTATATATGTATGTATGGTTTTCACGCATAAACTACTGGACCGATTACAATGAAATTTAGCACACATATAGAGGGTAACTTGGATTAACACATAGGATAGGTTTTATCCCGGAAATCCCACGGGAACGGGAACTATTCCGGTTTTTCTTTGTAAACGCGAGCGAAGCCGCGAGCGGAAAGCTAGTATTAAATAAAAGTAGTAGTCCATGCACTTTTGATAACGAAATCACTTACGCGTATATGAGCGCTAATCAAGAACTCATTCCTGCCCCTATACCCCCAGGTTTTAGTCTCCTCCAGTTCTGGGACGGTCCACAGCGGGGGTCGTCCCTCTGCGTCATACCAGACCCAGACAGCCCCATCCGTTTCCATAGTTTGCCATGTTTTTATTGATATTCCTTTTGGTACTGGAAGTAGACATAATTTTTAGTTTTCTATCAAATCAAATCAAATATACGAGCAAATAAACATATTTGATTTCATTATTTACCACCATGCATAATCACTACATAGTTTAAAACAAAGTCGCTTTCTATATGTCCCTATTTCCTTATGTCCCTATGTATGCTTAAATCTTTAAAACTACTCAACGGATTTTGATGCGGTTTTTTTTAATAGATAGAGTGATTCAAGAGGAAGGTTTTAGTATATAATTTATTAGGTTTTAGGCAAAGCGGGCGAAGCCGCGGGCGGTAAGCTAGTTATGATGATAAAGTACCCAACCTGAAATACTTTGGGTACGGAGAATAGTGCTTTTTATTGACCATTATGTAAAATAATAACTAATGTTTTTAAAAAAGTTTTATTGGGAATGGGTCTTATGAAAAGTATTTTCACAAGTGTACAAAGTTTCAATTAAATCTGTCCGTTTAAATTGCATCCGATCGAGTCTAAAGCAGTTATATACAGGGTGTAATCGTTAAGTGTGCACAGGTGAAAATTTTCATTAAAATTTGCGATGTAATTAAAGCACAAAATCAAATAAAAAAGCAAAACCTTTCATATTAAATGTTTGGAATATCTAGTCATATTTATTTTGGTCCGGGAGCCAGCAGCAGATTTTATGACCAAGTTCCTCTCAAGCGGTAATTAGTAAAATGCATCAAAGTATAGTATTATGAAGCCTCGTGAACGTCAGCTGGAGCTCGGTTGGGGGGAAGAGCGGTTGTAGACTCCCGTATCAGCTGACGGTTTTTCCACCAAGATACAGCCAGCTGACATATATATTTATCCACAGTTACATATAAGCTATCATCAGGTAAATTTTTGTTTGAGAGGAAATAACGGAAAATAAATTTTTCTTTAAATTTAACTTTCATGTTCGAGACACCAGCTGACGTATATTACACCATGTTGTAACCAGCTGACTATTTTTTTTCGTTGAGATATTGGGTTAGCTACAATTTGACAAATTTTTAGCTGAGAGGAAATGAATGAATGAATGTATTTTTTTTCCTATGTGCGTGGGAGGCTACAACCGCTCACCCCCCCAACCGAGCGCCAGCTGACGTTCACGAGGCTTTATAATACTATACTCTCATGCGTCTGACGAATTATCTCTTGAGAGGAAATAGTTAACCAAATTTGCACCTGGCTCCCTAACCATGTATACACACCGGTGAAGCCAATAAAAGCGTGTTAATACTAACTATTCTTAATATCAGGTATATACGAGCAGGCGCCATCTTCTCCAAATCTCCAATGATGAAAGGGGCACTCAATACAATTGCCCTTAACTGCCCCACCGATCCCCAAATTTGCCCCTAAGTGGGGGCAATATCCGTCGACAGCTCTTGCGACACCATCTTCCCCGCGGTAGACGCAAAATGTTTGACCTGTAGTAATAATTTTCCATTTTAGTTTGATAAAGAATTGAAATTTTCTTGTGTTGTGGTATGTTATGGTCTTAGATGCTATTTAGTAAGCACGAACAACAATTAGAAAAAGGTTGAAAAGCTTATTAATCTTATACATAATTTGTTTAGATAAGTTTTTCGACACACGACAGAACTTCCATATCCTAATCGAAAGCAAGTAAAATATGTAACCGATAGGTTACATCGGCTATCTGCTAGATAAAGTTCCGTCAAAATCTGTTCAGCTGTTCCAGACCGATACCGGAATGAACAAACGGACACACAGACAGAAATTATAAAAAATAAATAATGTATCCAAATGCATTTAAAAAGATGCGATTTTATTTATTTATGAACATAGGTATGGATCTTATATTATTTTAACATTACAAGCAGACATTCCAACTTCATTAATTATCATATTAATATTATAAATGCGAAAGTTTGTGAGGATGGATGGATGGATGTTAATGTTATTCTTTCACGCAAATCCTATTGAACCGATTTCAAGGAAATTTGGTATGTAGCTGAAGACCCAGAATAAGACAAGCTACTTTTTATTCCAAAAATGTGATACCATTCCAATAATTATAAACGCAAAATATTATCATAAATCGAATCAGGTACGTAAATAAAAATTACAACGTAAACGTACAGCTAATAAATAAGATATGTAATAATCGACGAATATAAAGGTTATATTTGTCTATGGTAATAATAAGACCACATATCGATGCATTTTATGTTAAAACTAAACTCAACTAATATTTTATTATTTATTGGTTTCTATTTTACAATTTGGTTGTCTATAGGTATGTTTAAATTACGTATAACATAAAAGAAGAGTTTTTCTGTATCGGATATATTTTACAGAGTATTTCTATCGATTATTATAATCTATCGAACCATCATTGAGTAATTCTGTGTAGACATCACTAAGTGGGCGGGGCCTGTCCATGAAGGACAATATTATTTGTATGACATTTTAACCTAAACAATACAATCCTTCATAGGCGTGAAGCTGTCAAAAAGCAAATAATGTAATGGACAGAGTATAACTTACCCAAAGCATCCACGGAAGACACCCCTCCAATCTTCAAATCCCTCCCCTCTATTATAGCATACCAGCCATTAGGATAAGGAGGGGGTATTTTATACCCCAGGGGTCGGTTCGCTTGAGCCCTGGTTATGTGAAGGTCTCTATCCACCCCCTTTATGTAGGGGATGTGACTGAATCCTATGTCGGTTAATTCCTGGAATATAAGAAACAAGCATTATTATTATTATGAAAACAATCTGTTTATTTATGTAAGTAGCACTAGCTTTCCGCCCGCGGCTTCGCCCGCGTTTTCAAAGAAAAACCCGCATAGTTCCCGTTCCCGTGGGATTTCCGGGATAAAACCTATCCTATGTGTTAATCCAAGTTACCCTCCATATGGGTGCTAAATTTAACTTTAATCGGTTCAGTAGTAGGTATTTGCGTGAAAGAGTAACAAACAAACACACACATGTCACATACATCCATTCTCACAAACTTTCGCATTTATAATTATTTGATTAGTAGGATATAATATCACTACCACAATTCTGTTGATACTTGATTGCAATAACAACTTTTTAAAACCCTGTAAAAGGACATAGGATAGGTTTCATCTCGGATATCGCATAGGAACAGGAACTATGCGGGTTTTTTGACTAGGCAGGCGAAGCCGCGGTTAGAAAGCTAATTAGTAATTATTATAAATAGGCAAAATCCCTAGTTAATGTATTCTGTATGTTGGTATCTCTGTCTATGCTACATCCCTAAACTGCTGAACCGATTTGGATAAAACTTGGTAAAAAGGTAGTTTGAGATCTAAAAGACAACGTGGGTGAAGCCGCAGGCGAACAGCTAGTATAAATAAAATAATAAATTATCAAAAGAAACTTACTCTTTATGTTGGTCTGTCGGTATCTGCTACATGCCTAAACTGCTGAACCGATTTGGATAAAATTTGGTAAAAAGATAGTTGATTAAGACCTAAGAAAGGCAACATGCGCAAAGCCGCGGGAGCAAAGCTAGTAAATAAATAAAATAGTAAATACCTTAAAGAAACTTACCCGTATAACAACTCCAGGATTCCAATACGCTCTATAGATGCCATATAAAATAGCGGCCAATATCACAGACAACAGAATAACACTCGAATATTTATACGTCATTTCAAAAACAGCCAGTACCAATGTCCAAGTCAAATTTAAGAAAAATAAGAACATCTCCTCTGCTTCCCATTTAAAAATATGACATTGGTTTGCGCGCGCATTTTCAATCTGTATTCCATGGTCCGCCATTTTGAATGCTCCGTCCGCCATGGCTGTTGAAAAATAATGATATTTAAAACTGCGTGATCATCAAATACTTCCTTCATATTATTTTAATTATATAACAACCATTTATTGGATATACCAAATTGCATATTTTATGTGTGTCACTGTTACAAAAAAACAAGTTGTTTCAATTGGAATTTTGAAGAAAACAATTATAAATTGATGTTTAAACGGTGTAATTTTTAGGGTTCCGTACATAAGGTGTAAAAACGATACCCTATTACTGAGACTTCCCTGTCTGTTTATCAGTACGTCCGTTCGTATGTCACCAGACTGAATCTCATAAACCATGAATAGACAGTTGAAATTTTCAGAGATGATATATTTCTGTGTGATAACAACAAATACTTTTTTTCTATTCTTTATAAATTTATATTAAATTTATAACAAATACTTAATAAAAAGAAAGTTAAGATGCATTGATTGACGGTTATGGTCTTGAATGGTTACCAATTTTTTTGCAATTTCTCTACAATAGCTAATAATATTATGTACGGAACCCAAAGCTTCGCGATTCCGACTCACACTTGGTCGATTTGTTTTTATTTATTCAGTTTCAGTAGGTTTTTAATAATTATAACTAATTTTTTATATGTTTCAAAATTCGATAAAATCAATCTTATAAAACCTCATTCGTCTCAATCGTGCAAAAAGGTAGCTGAAAATCAGTATTCAATATAAAATATTCATAATGTCCGTTGGTTTGTCACGTTGTTGCTGAACTGTAGAAAGTATGAATTTTGATGTGTATGTCTATGTCTATATTCGTAATAAATGGAAACATATTTTGTCTGTTTGTAACGGTTTTTGAAAATTGTTTCACCAACAGAAAACTGCGTCTTTACTAAATAATATAAGCTACTAGCGGTCCGCCCCGGCTTCGCCCGTGGTACATATGAAAAATAGATGTTGGCCGATTCTCAGACTTACCCGATATGCACAGAAAATTTCATGAGAATCGGTCCACCCGTTTCGGAGGAGTATGCAGACTAACATTGTGACACGAGAATTTTATATATAAGCTATATAGGTAATATTTGACAACCCGGGTGAGGCCGGGAAATATAGCTAGTCCATCTATACAAATATTATGAAGCTGAAGAGATTGTTTGAACGCGCTAACCTCGGTAATTATTGGTCCGTTTTCAAAAATTCTTGCACAGTTGGACATGTACGTAATCCCTGAGCTTTCGGCAATAATATCTATGTGTTATATCACAGTATTGTAATACTGTGGTTGTATTATGTAACAATAGATGAATTCACAGCTTCCAGCAGTACTACAGTACTCTCCATGAAAATTAATGTAGGATTAATGAAAGTACCGTACATAAAACATAACGCCAAAAAGTGTCGAATTACCTATCAGGGAATGTCATTGATAAGTATCCTTTTGTGAGGATGTGTATGTGTGTGTGTGTGTTTGTTACTCTTTCACGCAAATGCTACTGAACCGATTACAATTAAATTTAGCACACATATAGAGGGTAACTTGGATTAACACATAGGATAGGTTTTATCCCGGAAATCTCACGGGAACGTGAACTATATGCGGGTTTGTCTTTGAAAACGCGGGCGAAGCCGCGTGCGGAAATCTAGTCAACCGTAAATATA
>CAJQZN010028054.1:0-15471 GCA_907164685.1 Colias eurytheme | reverse complement strand
ACAGTAGTACCCACCTCAACGCTTCGCTTATGAGGCGTGCAAAAACTCTTGCAATGTACGTAACACATTGTCCACAAAATAATTCTTCAGTACCGCGTGCATCGAATATTTTATTCATTAAAACGTCGCATAAATCAAGTGCAATTAAAAAGTTAAGCAGTTATTGATGAAGCCATAAAGTTTAAAGTTTTAACCTTTTGAACGCCAATGACATCTATAGATGTCATGCGCAATCGTGCCCTGTGCGCCAACGACACCTATACATGCCAAGAAACAGATCATAGATAAATACAAAATAAACATATTAAACCTTTACTTTTACGTGTTTTATTTATACAGTTTATGAACTGAATCCCCAGTTATTACATAATTGTACATAGTAAACAAAATTGCCACGTAGTTATTCAAATATTTGATTTCAAAAAATAACTTAATTAATGGCTAAAAAAGCATGTTCTCTCGCGCCAATGACATGTATACGTGCCTACTAGTGATGTAGTGTAATATTCAAGTAACTTCATTAAAATTTCAGCGAAATTACTCTAATTCGCTTAATTTTTGTAATAACTACAAAAAAAATATATAAGCTTAGTCACTGAGAAAAAAGGTAAATACTACATTCTTTGGTATAATACCATATTGTCTATATTGTGGATATTGTTGATTTGAATATTTTCCTTTTCGCCAATCATGCGCATCCCTAGCACAGTATCGATATGCAATCCCTTCTGCGCCATTGACATGAATAGATGTCGGACTGGTGACGTCGTAAGCGCGTGCCGTGTTGTTAAGTGCGGAAAGTTGTAAAAATATTTTATCGAGTAGCGGGCGAGTGAGCGAGCAGTTTTCAAAATTTATTACCTAATAAGTCTAATCAGTGCCTTTATTAGAATATTCTTATGATACAAATTGTCGCTATGTCATATCAAAATATGGTAATTGACCAAAATAGGTACCTACATATAATTAGTATTTGTAATAACTCAAGTATTAAACTAAATGATTGGAAAATAAATATGTAGTTTTAATGCAATTCCCTTTATTTAAAGGTAATAGTTGTTTTGATATTTACAAATAAACACTCCACAATGATACCTATAGTTCATATAAACTTAATAAATAAACTCGATAAGTTATAATAATATACAGCTACACATCCCTAATCAGAAGCGAGAGATTATAAAAAAAAGGATGGTTGCCCGCGCCATTGGCATGTATACATGCCAATGGGGCGTAACTGATAGAGAATAGTGCTGTAACTTGCTGCAATTTTATATGTATTTTTGTATCTCAAAAGGTTGATTTTTTTTGTTGATAGTTGCTATAAATGTGGTCTTAAGTTTTTACAGTAGGAGATGAGGTTAAATAAATTTTATTTTTGTGTTATAAGCTGTTTATTCAAATATTCAGACGTGAATTATTATGTTTATCGATAACATTTTGGACTCCCTACTATTTTCAAGGTTATCTCATTGAATTTGTGGCTTGGCGTGGAGGGCACGGCGATGCGTTTTTGCTCTGGCGGTCAAAAGGTTAAACTGATCTTTTGCATGCAATGCTTTTAAGTGATATCATGGACCCAATAAATAATATTTATTTATCAAATGATGTAAGTACGTTATTAATAATATTGGACTGGACGTTATTCCATTATGAATTGAAAAATGATAATATACGGCAGTTTTACAATTTAACTAGATAATTATTATTTATATTTTTGGCGAAGAATGGTCACCTTGAAAAATGTTCTTACCAAGAAATTAAAAAAAGGTAAAAATACGCTAGTAAAAATTAAGAGTTTCCTTAAGGTTTCGGGTACCTAGATGGGATAATAAGGTGTTTCAACAAAATCAATAATTATTTCAGAAATAGGTGTTAATCCTTATTAATGTATTGTGACCACACACACACAGAATAAGCAATAAAATTTCAAATATGACCGGCATCTTACCAATAATGTACCTATTCCCTCAAAATAAACCATTGTTTATTAAATCTTGTTTTTCGTTTATTTTAAATGTAAATACTAGCCGAATGGCATTTTTATTGTTTAAATGCGACAATATGCGACAAGATGAACCGAGAAATGTGACATTGAATCTTATCCTGCCAGTAAATTACCTTTTATGCAAATAAGAGTTAAAACACGCGGAAACATCTCCCGGCATTTACCACGAACAATCATTAATCTACATTTAACAAAGCCACAACCTTTGTTCAGGTCACAGCATTTATTGGCATTTATTAACGCCCTAATGAGATCGACCTGATGGCGCCAGGACGCATTTACCTACTAAAACCTATTTTTCGTTGACCTATTTGAACATGGCAAGTTTGACAATACCTCTATCAATGACATTTGGAAACATGGCAACATCATAGCAAAAATACCTATAAACAGGCTTTTTATAACGGGTTCAATTAAAAATCGGTCTGATGAAAGAGCGATATTAATCCCATAAAGATATTATGATTCATGATCTTCAAAAGGGCCAACAATTTTTTAAACTACGGTCAGGTCAAAGTGCATAACTCATAAGGTCTGAACGTGAGAAGCTGTGTGGATGTTAACACAATTAGCGTAGTTGTTAAACAAATCTTAGTATAGTGAAGACAGATGCATTATTGTCATAATTAACTCTGACTTACATTTGAGTTTGTTTCAGATTTATAAATAAATTTTATAAGACAGTTCTCATAAATAAGATAAGATTTGAGAAGTATTATTTTCTCATAATTAAAAAGTCACGGGTGGTATGTGTGTGATATAATGATTTTGTTAAATAAAAAAGAAAGGTGATTTCAATGTTCTCCGAATTCAGTAGGTAATAAAAAGGGTTGATCACGAACGTTTCATATTAAAATGATAACGGTCGAGACATAAATCGGTCAACGAAAGTTATCATCGTCCTAAAGAACTTTTAAAAGATAATAAAAGATGTCTCGATTAACAAGAAATAACGGCGCGAATTTTATCGGAAGCCAAAATCTAAATTCCATTATTGGGTCAAGTTTTATTTCACCATATTTTATTTCCATAATTGTGGTTTTATGATAGCATCTAGTTCAATGCTTTTGAAGCGAAATATATTTTTTATGAAATGAAGATTACATAAGTCTTATTTTATTTAAATTGAAGCATACATAATATGTAATGAAACCAGAAGTATATTATTGAGTAATCTGTACCTCAAGTGAAAAAATGTGTAGAGACCGGATTAGGCATACCTATACCTAATAAGCAACTTAAATTGCACGCAATATGTAGATTGTAGATGTATCATCAATGTGCATATGTAACAAAATAATGTTCAAGTTTCTTTGCAACTTTAAAAATAATTATATCAACGTAAACTTATCTCATACCACACGTACAGATGGTAATGTTAATATTTAAGGTTATTGATATCAATTTACCAATACAATTAATAAGGAAAGATTATATTGCGTAAACAGAAACACGTCTAATTTTTTCAGATGAATTCTTAAGCCATAAGGTTCATTATTAAACTGCTGCCTGATGAATACCCTGCATCCAAATACCTCATTGAGTAAACAAAACGCAGTACATCGGCAGGATGTTCGAGCATTCACGTCACTACATTGTTTTGCTGAAATGTACAAGCAGCATTGTATAGGAGTGACATGTGTTTATATCTCGATGGTAGGTCTGATGATGGATGGTTGACCATTAAGTAGGTTAATGTATAAGTTTTATAGTTTGAATTAATTTGCTGTGTATGGTTTTAGGTATGTCTATCATTTGCTGCACAATTTTTGTATTTTTTCTACTCTTCTTTAAGGGTCCTTCGAGTTTAATTAGAGACAACCACTTACGATGCTGGGTTCTAAAGGTGGTGTGAATTCTATTTTATTACATTGGTACAATTATTATTTTTTTAAATATATCTATGCATAATTTGCATAAAAAGATTTTTTTTAATAAATTACTTCATATATATATTAACACAATTGTTGTATAAAATCTACAATAGATATTATGATTGTAAACTTCACGATAACATCAGCAGTTGATACAATAATGACGACGCATCATAAAAACATTTTTACAAAGAGTTCATATAAGGCATATGTATTATGATATATAGTTTCCATTGTGTGCAAGCCTTGAGGTCAACGTAAATAGAATAATTCTTACGTACAATCAAATAAACATATCGCCAGTTACAGAGGTTACCGACCGCATTCATTCTCTTCCTGAGTGACGTCTTAATTGCAGAATTTATCTCTGTTATCCTAGTACAAGGCATTTTAGATTAAGCTCATTTTGAACTGGAAATTATCTGTTTTCGCACCAAAAGCTTTGAATACTGAATAGATGTAGATGAGACAGGAATAACAAATAATAATTAGAGCATTAATTAGCTTTCCGCAATTTAATCTTTTCTTTTAGACAGGACGAAAAAACAATGTAGGTAGTAAAGAAAATATTTTTTACCAAAACTTATTACGTACACTACCTAACTTCGTAATTTGCATTTCATTTCATGGTTGGATATTTCAATATTTGGGTCACATTTTAATCATACTAAAATTTCGTGGCCAAATTGAGGTTAAAACCTTTGAAATGGTTTACATGACATGTAGAGATGGATGTATCCTACGAGTGTGCATGTTATGTATGTTTTCTGGCTTTATTTCCGTTGTATGCATTGTCCTAAATATGCAGGTCTTTGTTCTGACTACGGTGCCTGAAACTATCATTTTCCCCGATCCTGCTATACTAGCATGCCCTTTTTACAAAATTAAAAGGTTAATAGTGCATTTTATTTTGTTCTCTACAATTTAAAAAATAACCATAAACTCTTTTTATTTTTTTTATGAATTATATTTTTACGACGATAAACACCTGAGCTCATAGAGGTTAAATTTTGACCATAGACAATAAGAAGGCGCAGACCTTGTGGTTACTGACCAAGAGAAACCATAAAAATCGGCAGGTAACTCTACCATAGATGTAAAAATGATATGGGTAACGGGAAGTCTAGATAGTGCATTAACTTTAAATTATTGCAGCTTGAATTATTTGAATTTGAATTTCTGTCCAGTCTTTAATTCGTAAATTGAAAAAGTTATGTAATGACTAGGTCGTGACTCGTGTTGGCTACAGTTTTAATCAAGTGTAATTATTACTCACAAAGGAGTTCCGATAATGCGTGGTACAGACTGCAGACAAGACAGTGAGTTCCACCGACCATTTTTTACTATATGGACTGACAAGGTGATTAGATATTTATGAATAGGGTTGCTTAATAAACATAAAATGAAGAAAAATACTACTTATACAATTTTGGATCATTTATAACCTTATCCAACAATAAAATAAACAAAAAAGGAGTATTTTAGAGGTTTTTTTTTGCGAAATGCAACGTCTGTACCTAATGTTAGTTCGCAAGACTGTGCTAAAGATTACTCCGAGGGCGCAAATAAGGCTTTGATATTCAAAGACACAACCACCGTAATCATTTCTTTGTCTTGACATCCCGGCGACATACTCACATGCTTTGAATTATTACACCCATTTGGAAAACATTCGCGGTACGGAGTAATATTGCTGTTCTGTTATCTATAGGTGTAAAAAATATAGATTTTATCACCATTGATGTCATAGTTTTGGCCAGACGATAAGAAACTAAACACAATTCTTGCAATCGCAAAGATTATAAAAAAATTGATATAGGTACAAACCATTTTAAGTTTTGTAGTAGGTATATGTTTAGAAATTTATCTATATCACGATACGAACCGTGTATACCAACTAGAGAAGCGTTGTTATATGTTTGACAGCCCTAGGACTATCTACCTACTAGCAATAAGTCATAATTACCACCAACGACGGCGATCCTTCTACGGAGCTCCAATCCACTTCCATAACAATTATCGATGGATTAGTTCCTCTTTATGGCCTTGTTTGTTGAGTCAACGCATAAAAAGATCAACACAAATACAAACATTTATATGCACACAAGTTATCCAGCTTTTTTGACTTGCAAAGCTGATTCTAGAACGTGAAACAGAAATGCAGAAAAGATGGGAACATTACTGGTTATTGTTGGCTCATTGATAAACACACACAAGCGCAGCATAAATCATAAAGCTCATGATGCTATTCTGCTCCCGTCTATGGAGTCTTTATTCTCTTTGAATGAATTTATATTCTACAGTCTCTCCAGCAGGTATTTCTACCATTTTTAAGTCAACAACAAAATTTTATGAAGTAAATTTTCTTAAAATTATATCTCAATGTGATCCACATTTTTTATACATTTCTTTTTTCCTTCCGTTTCCTTTAATTAACGAAGTTATTAATTGTGTTTTTGATTTCAACCCACGGAGCATTTATAAATACCCATTTAAAATATATAAGTATGTACATATAACTAAAGACTATTAAAGTCGTACAGCTTCACAGTACCCACTTTAGCTAAATAATCGTCTGGTATCTCGCACCTGTCTCGAGACTTGTGTCACCTGTGGTCATTATACTTTCCAATTTGGACAAACACAGGTGCTATAGACGGGACTCGATACTTACTTCTCTTGCAACACTGGTTTTTATATTTTAATTTAAACGTCAACAATTATAGAAGAATCCAGTTAATTAAATACATATTACAGTCTATTAACAGATAAAATGAATGATAAAAAAGCATTAAAATGTAGCATATTGATGATAATAAACCACTAAACCAACTTATGAGAGTTGATACCTCCATGATAATCGTGCAAACAAATATTCCCAATATGGACTGTCTGCTCCAACCTTCGATGCTCTATAATTTTGTATGAATACGAGACAATAGACTATAAATGCATTAGTATAATACTTCAGCGTGGGGTATAATAAAAGAGGAAAAAAAAAGAAACCAGGTTTAGCTTGCCTTCTGATTTGAAAATATTTTTACATTATGTACTTACATTTCCTCTAACTATTTATGTATGTAACTATGTATGTAATGGTTGTTCCTTTTATTAGATATCTTTAAAAATAAAGATGAAGCTAGGAATAGTTAAGAGATCTGAGAAAAACAAGGACAAGCAGTAGCCTATATCCTTATTCCTTACGTAATAACTAATAATGTATTTACGATACAAATTGTGTCTATAATAGACTGTCAAGGTCTCCCGCCTTATTATACTCCTTTTTAATTAAAATTCTGTATTAAACGTAAAAAAGAATCACAACCATTAACTAGTAATACCTACAGCTACATAACCAGTAAATATACATATTTTAAACATTTACGTGTTAAATATATGGAAATATATCAGTACATGTTCGTAATAAAACTGTAGAGTTAAAATAAGGGCAAGTATAGGAAATATGGATACTGTATTGTTACTGAATGCGTTTTTATCGTTATAACCTTGTGTTGTGATAAGATACAGCTCATGTCAATCGAAACGATGTAGTCATTATCTATCATAAGAAATGTATCACCCATTTTTAATATAGTGCTAAGCCGCACCTCCGGCAATATCAACAAAAGGCAATTTGGTTCAAGAAACCAGATAGCATTAAATTCTTTCATCGATTAAAGTAAATTGTAGCGAATAAATTATACAAATATGTATTGGAAAATAAAAAGACGAAAAAGATTAGCTTTAAATACTGATAAACTGCCCACATAAAAAAATTGCTTCTAATTTTTTAAAAGTTACTCATTGCATTTGCAGTCCTATATTATTTTTCCTTATTTGTTCCCTTCCATTGTTTCAGCTTCGAGTAAAATAAGCCTATTAGTAATCACGCTAATGCATTCTTTTTTTATGATGGCAACATGGTTGACCCACTTTTCAGAGTACATTCCTTGCCGCCTTACATCTCTGAATGCAACGTATACCACACGCACTCAGTACAAGGAAAAAATTCTGCGGTTGATACCATGGATATTTGAATGTATTTCTACGAATAAAAATATTATGATAGTGGTAGAACTGTAGGTACATTGAATTGCTTTTTTATTGAAAAAGTATTTAGGTATAATTAATTTAGATACGCTATTCGTGAAACTAGGGAGTCAAATGAGGTGATTTTTGATCTACAAAATAGATCGACATTAAAAACTTTTTACCCTGACAACGCAGTTTAAGTAGTGAAAGAAGTGTGATAGGGTTCAATTCTCATGCTCTTATATAATACAGTTTCATTGAAAAGGCTGGTGATACTAGCTTACCTTCTTATCAATGATTAGTTCGCGATCATGCGAGCGGTACTCAATAGTAATTACTAATTAGTAATTACTTATTGTATGCATCACCATAGATACTTATATTAAAATTTTATTTAAAGTAAATCCATATATAACTCTATGTTGAGTCACATGAGTGGGATATGAGTAGGTTTGTAAAAAGGACGGATATTATATACCTCAGGTACTAATCGTTTATTTGTTCCCAATAACTTCTTTAATGAAGACCACGAATGAAAATGACTATCTAGGTACTTTTACGGCAAAATAAAAGGTATGGATTTTTTTATTTCATATTCTATAAATTCCAATGGAATGGATATGTTAAAGCTTGTCATTTATTGATCACGCTAAAAGGTTAAATCTTTTTTCCGTTAATTAGTCACTGATTCCTGTGAAGCTCTTAAAGTATGTATTCAATGCAAAGACAAAGAGTAGTAAAACGTATATGGAAATGTATATTTCCGTACTTTATTAAGGCAGATATTGTTAAGATAACGATATTACTGTTGTTTCATTTTTTTTGCTTAAGTAGGTACCTACACTCTACAGTGAGGTATTTCTTATTTAGTACCTATCTACCTATAGTATGGAGAAAATACCGCATAAAAAATTAAGTGCACAGTTGCCGCCCACTATACGTTTATTAGTATATTTTGAATCCTGGGATTTGACATAATAAATTTCGAAATCATATGTTCGAAGCAAGTGAAAGTAGAGACGTTATTAATATTGGGATGCCCAGATGTGAAGTAACGTATTTAAATGTGGTAACCTTACAAAATGCATCATTAGTCTGTCTGTGCACACATCGGTATTATTTCTTAAAAAATACGCCTCTAAATATAGTAATCACCGACACTAACGTTTATGAATCATTGCTGACTGTTGCTGACACATATATTTCTTGATTTCCGTATCGTCAGGATGTAAGTGGACGATATCGATTTAAATATCTATAGTTAATAGTGAATAGCGGAGATTATTTAGAACAAAGTCCTATCAGAAGATAATCATGATAGTTCCAAGTAGGGATGTAACGATACATGATTTTGCCGATACGATACCGATACCGATATTTGTAGTAATGTATCGGCGATACCGATACCGATACCGATATCGATGGCTTGGTAGAAAAATAAATAGTGAATTATGCATAAAAAGTTACCATCATTTAACAGAGACAACTTTTAATCGTATTCTTTTAAATAAAAATGCCAAATCAAAAAACAACAAAACCATTTATTTTAGTATTATTATTTTACGAAGTCAGTTAAACTTTAAGTAATACACATACAATCAGTACCTAATAAAAGTTTACTATAATTGGTAGAGTTTTTTCAGAAAACAAAGTGCGCACGCGCGGGCGGCCTCCCGCATCATTCATTGGGCGCGGATTTTTGAATTATTTGATATCAAAAAAATTGGTTGTTTGTAAAGTAGGTTTACGATCGAGATGTTTACGTGATAACATAATGCAGTGGCAGCGCTCGAGATGAAACGGGAGATCGGTCCGTCTCTCTCTCGTTATACCTGCGATCGCGCTCGTGAGGTTTTGGTGTGACACAAGTTTATGAACATGTCACCCGACTAAAACGATTTTAAAAACGTTATCACGTTAAAAATTAAAAAAATTCAAAATTATTTATTTCTTTCCTTTACATAAACAAATTTGTGATTGGAACACTCCTAGTAAGCAAATAAAATGCTTGTGTCAAGAGGTTCCGCTCTTCCTTAACACTATTACAGAAACAGAAATAAAACAATATGAATGAATACAATGCAAAAACATAAAAGAAAAGAAAGAATTTAATAAAAAAATATCGGTATCGGTTGATTTATTATCGGCGATACCGATATATCGGCTTGCCGATATATCGGCCGATATATCGGTATCGGTATCGGTATCGTTACATCCCTAGTTCCAAGTATTTAGTCCTTGTCTTTTATAAATTTTATTGACATTTGAACATAATAGGTACTCACATTATAAACATGCGTTGAATGTTTGTAATCTGAGTAATGTTCATAGTTTTCCGAAAAACAGATCCAAAATTATTGCATGATAACCACGGCCCCCGGGGAAGAATCCGTGGGTTGGTTTTAGTAACCAACCTAGTACCTACAGCTAATTATCAAGCATGGAGAGTATTGAGAGGAACAAAACAATAGAACATCAATAGATCATTTATTCTGTTTAAGGTTACTAATTAATAAATTAAGGCATACCTTACCAAATTCTTAAGCTGACACTTTGACAAGTTGCTTTCGGATTAAATAATGATGCAATCTGTATCAAGTTATCATTTACACTCCGTTACAAATACGCTTAAAGGTTATTTTTTCTGCAATAACTGGACCTCAGTATATTTACAATCAACCGCGGCCAATTAGTGAACCAAAGCAACATTTCAATGTCGACTTTTTCCACTCGAAATAAAATAACTTCCACATCCAATTCCTTATATAATAAGTAGACCGCTTTCACACTCTTTTTGTGTTACACTTAAGGATATAAAGGATTAAAACGATTCATTATGCTTTTTATGCTTCAGTTTATAAATTGTGTACGTACACTCGTTAGCAAATGACGTAAATCAATAGCATTTAAGTTTTACGTTTAAATAATGAGATATTGAATGGCTTTGTGTTTACATTTTGTTTTAAAATATGAAAGTTATAATCAACACAATACTGTTGATGCAAACCGAGTAATATTAGTTATTACATAACAATTTAGAGGCATATGTCGATAGTAATTGCGTATGTCGAAAGCTGTTATTTACCAGTAATTTGCCATCGTATAACGTGATGAATTATTAAATTAAACACATAATGATACGAATATGGGAACCGAGTACTCTTTCCGTTGGTAATTTTGTTAAACGATAAAAAAAATCAAGGCTCTTGAAATTTCATTGAGTTTTCTTATAAGTAATTTAATAAAACTGGTTGTAAATGCTCTCGTCCTCGGAAATGATATGTTGTAATAGGAATTAATATCCGGATACACGTCGTGATACCTAAATGTGAGTAAAAGTATATTATTGTCATAGTTTGTAGTAACTTGTCATCTTATTGTAAAATACGGACGTAGAATTTACAGACTTTATGCATTGTAAATTGTAAAAGATTGTTATATACTCGTAGTGTAATTTTTCCTTTAAAAATAAAAATAGGCTATTTATTACTTATTTATACAACATAAAAAATATTTCGGTCCTAAGTGAAATAATAAAGTAACTATTTATGTTTCCTATATGTGGTTCCTGAAGCCGATGTCCTGTCTCAGCTTTTTACTTTTTGATTTGGTTTAATTTGTAAATTAGGACTTACGTATATCAATATTATGAAGACTCTGTGACGTAGGTACACGATTTTTTTAGGTAAAATAATTGGAATTCTCATATAAAATCTAAGACGATCGCGGTGAAAATATTCGTTAGGTTAAATATACATATTTATACATATAATATCGTCAATTAGTTCATACGATACGAATATAAATCTAGACGCATTAGTTATAGTTATCATACCGCTAATATCATTCTTAAATAATTAATAACCATTGTTTTGACGTCCCCCACGTGACCACCAACACGTTTCGATTATTTTATTATTTCATTTTGATAGTGACTATCAATCATCAATGTTTATATGGCATGTAAGCGATATTGTTGTATCGATGTGGTGAGAATAATCATTAGATTTTAACGTGTTATGAATGTAATCGCGATCGATTACGAAATCTGAAACTTATCAGGTGAATGGTGATTATAAAAAATATTTTGAAAATGATCGCATCATATCTTGTACAACATTTAGTTAATATAAAAACTTAGTACAAAAACTTTTCATTGATTTATTATAATATTACCTACGTTAACTTAAATTGCCAATAATACACCGAGAATCATGAGAGAACTATTAACAGATCGCTATCACACCGATAGGATATCGTCGGGTTAGATAACTGCGATATACATTCTTCCAGAACTTTCCTAAACCTTGTAATAATTTGACATGTGCCCAATTGTAACCAATTATTATCAATTTTTTATACAAATGTAATGTTATAATAAGTAGGACATACCTACTGTAGGTGTTACGTGGACGGTGGAGTCAAATTCATTATTATCAAGTTATTGTTGTCTCTACTTCTAATATTAATATTTATTATCGAAAATTTCCACTGTCTTTTACAATCACGGTTCATGAGATACAGCCTAGACGAACTGTCAGACAGACAGACATCCAAATAGCGAGGTCTCAGCAGACAAAAATAGTGTTCCGTTTTACATAGGTAAAACTATTGTACGGAACCCTAAAAAATGATAAAAAATTGATAAAGTTTGTCCGTATACAATTCATAAAAAATATATGAAATAAATAATGGTTTTAATTTGTTTTGCAATAGTTTAAATATTGTTCCCAGATAAGTACTTATAGACAAACATTTCATTCATTCATTCAATAACTCTTTGTTATTATACAGATAAATTCTAAGAAACGAATTGTTTAGTTATTCACGCCAAATATAACATTGACACTGGAATTGGCGCCATGGTTTATGTTTTTATTTTCAACCAAAACGGCCCAACTTGCTTAGGGTAATGAGAAATGAGTCAAACAAAGAAACCGCAAGATGTTGTCACCAAAATAAACACGAGTTAATTTTGCTACGGACCGATTTCATAGTACACTCATAATACACTCGAACTAGTTATGTTGGTTGTAAAACATGATCATTTTGAAATGTAGACAATTTTATTCACGTAATTTATAACTTCCTATTAAACATTATGATTTATTTTGAAGGGCAAAACATTTCCGCTATCGCACCGCTACGGACGGAAATCCATATAGGATGATCATTAGTAAAATTCATCAAAATGTTGCTTCTTTTTTATATTATAACTAAGTACCTACCTATGAATAGTCTTCTACATACCTAGTAATTTTTATCGTTCAAATGAATCAATAAAAAAGGACGAAAATGTTTTTCAAAAGGACATAAAGTCCCACACTTTCGGGCTAATTTAATAAATCAGCGAGACAAATTGATATTTTAACGTTTAAATCTCTATGACATGCTTAAGTAACAATTCCATTAAATAAACATTATTCTTAACAGTTTTAGGAATAATAAATTTCCGACCGCAGCGTGTATCGTGCGTGGGTCTCTAATTTAAGAGCATTTTGAATCATTGGTGCACAACTTGTTTCTGTGCATACAAAACTGGTCGGTGATTATTTTTACATTAACATTCAAAGTATTTTCTCTTTTCTTCAATAGAATACAGGCTAATGAATCTTTCTTCAGTTATGTAGAAATAATTGCGGGTAGTTTTATAATCTAAATACCAATTACCTACTTATCTATAGAATTATTTATTGTCTACAGTCTACACTCTACAGTATTTGATGCTTTTGAAATTGCCGAGTAATATCGTAAAAAATAGAAAAAATAAATAAACAACTTATTAAATATTTCAGTTTCAAAAGATTTCACGTACATGAAACGAATATGTAAACCGTTATAAATATATCCATTATCCACTTGCCAAACACACCGCTAATTCAGAGAATATATCGTAATATAACTACGATAAACTACTTCCAACTCACTCGCCTATTGAAAGGTGAAGAAAATATTTAGTTAATCTGTTCTGAGTATTTTACGCTCTTAAAATTAAACAACCATTAGTATAATGTTTTATTTAATTACGATGTTTTGATTTTCTCAGAAATGGGTCAATCAGTTAAACTATTTTATTTTTGTTTACATTTTATATTCATGGTTTATCTACAATTAAGGAAATTGTGAGACTTAAAGAATTTACTCCAGATTCACAAAGTTATAGGTAGTTACATTAACCGCTCTACAAGGAAAGGAAGGACTACAAATCAATTTTATAATATCAAAAAACAGCCACAGCTTGTATAAACTATAAATAAAAATAGCTATGACAGCTACATTATGTGTGTTAAGCATGTTTCTACGATCAATACATTTCACCATAAAAACACAACTCTCTCTGGGTGCAGCTATACGGATATGAAAGTGTTGATAGTCCTGTCAAATAGGTACCTGTTAAATGATTTCCATTGTTTTCTGTCACCCTACCTTTCGCAGATAGGAAAAAAGAAGGTAGTTTATATTATTAAATGCTTAGTGATATAATCTTTATATATAAAAATGAATCGCAAAATGTGTTGGTAAGCGCATAACTCGAGAACGGCTGAACCGATTTCGATAATTCTTTTTTTTTATTATATTCCTTGAAGTACGAGGATGGTTCTTATGTAGAGAAAACGTAAACATGTACCACGGGCGAAGCCGGGGCGGACCGCTAGTGACTGATATAAATAGATGACTTACTGATATATTAAAATTATTATCTCATTGTTAAGATAAACAATGTACGAACGATTTATGCATAACTAATTTTTTTCATCCATTAAAACTTAACTTTTTGGTATTCCTGGTAAATTGGTAATCATTTAGAAGCTAAAACGGTTACGAAATGGGATTCGATTAAAGAGATCGTTGTTTATAAAAATTATTATTTATTTTGTTTAAATAATAAAGGACTAGTTTTATTTAAACATTTATTCGCGCTTCCAATACCTATCACATTTTCGCAACTCCTCAATGACTATACAGTATACATGCGGTTAGAATAGCCAGCCTCATTAGATAAAGCGTGAACCCAGGACCCCGGCATTAAGCAATTTAACCCATTAAACCCGTGTGCCCCTTGCAATCTGTATCGAATGCCGTGAGTGTGACCTCATTTCAATGAAATGATTTTGATTAACTTTCATCCAGAGATCTTGTTACGTCTGCTGTTTTTCTTTGGAAATTTAAGAATCAATCGAGCCAATCGAGGACGAGGAGCTCATGCTTCGTAACGTTGATGTAACGTTATGACTTATGAGTTATGATGCATCAAATCAAAATAAGTAAGCAAAACATATCATGAACATATTTGATATGAATTTCATACGTGTACTATGACGTAGACTGTAGAGTATTGAAATAAATTGCAGACAAAGAGAACAGAAGGGAGTTGAGTTTAACAAATTACTCCAGTCGATAGTCTATGTTTAACCAAGTAGTCCATAAAGACAAAGCTTTTCTTCTTTTTATGTTTTAATTAGTATGATAGGCACATGCAACATGAAAAATCCGCAAGAGCATAAGTATCTAAGTATCTATAACTAAAATCGAATATGGGTAATTCTCAATCGTTAA
>CAJQZN010028053.1:0-34962 GCA_907164685.1 Colias eurytheme | reverse complement strand
CTCAGCTTCCGTTCATCACTACTTTTTGGTACACCCTGTATAATATATCAACGAGACCTATTAATATATAACTACAAACTTATTCTATAAAAATCGATACATATCTCGGAAAACAGAAGGTACATCATTAGAAATAAGCTGGAAACGATAACCGTAACTATACCTCATCAACATTACAGACCATCGGTGGAATTGAATCGCTACTGTAATGACATCTATGAGCCTTGCGTACGGCCAATCCGGACGCAATTGTTTTAAATGTTATTTTGAAGTCCTGAAGGTTTTTAATAAAATTATAGGTATATTTTACCAGCAGATTTTATTCTTTTTATAATTTATGGTACCGATTTATTATTATATTCTATGCTTCCTTTCTCTGCGGACATTTCTTGTGCAAGACTTATACTAACTCGTGTATATTCAACTTAATAAAGTTTTTTGATTTAAAATTGAGTTTTTTATTGACTAATACCAAAGGTCTTATGGATTTTCCTATAATTTAGTTAGTGACGATTCTCTAGATACAGTGATTACTGATTTAGTTATTCATAAACACATAAAAACATACTGGTAGGTATTAACTTTAAATACTTAAATTGGAAACAGCTGCAAGAGGATTTCCTGCAGAAAAAAAAAGAACGTGTGTGAGCACACGCGTCAGAAGTGAAACTTCGAAACATTATTTCAACTAGTAAATACATTCTACATTATTGAATTCGCTTGTTAACTTAATTTAGAAATCATTCAAATGATAGCAATGGCAAACAAAATTACATACAGTAGCTCCAATAGAGATTATACCATTAGTAATGCTATAGACTAATCCACCGGGATTCGCTCATATTGACTATGGCATTAACGGTGACCGAGTTATATTACTTCAATTACATTTTCGCTCGATTACGCTTTATTTTTATTATTATTTTATGTATTAACTGCACTCCCAGAGCCGTTGAGTTAACTAGCTCTGCTCAACAGTTGCCTTCGTACATTAAGTTTGTATAAGTACCTAGTAGTCCGTGTTTCTAATTGAATAATTAGTTATAAATAGGTTCGAAGACCGTATAGATATAAATATTATATGATTGTTAATTGTTTAAATTATAATCTAAGATTGCAGTTACATTTGTTTAAATTATAATTTGAGTTTTCAGGAGTAAACATCTTTATTTTTAACGTTATGCATGTATTACTTATATTTTGAGGAGTTTTTACTAGCATACAATTATAGCTAAATCTGTTTTCAACTTAGACGAAGTATACTAATGTATGAAAAAGCAGGAGACGTTTGTATAATAGCAAATCACCATTAGAAGATTAAATCTATGAACAAATTATCCCCACGTATACTAGTCACTCACACACGTAATTTCAGTACTATATACAACCAGACGCACTTGTATTCCCAGAACTAGCCATAGACTTAAGAAGCAGATAGAGCAGACAGTACACCTGGATCGCCAAGCACCTGCAAGTTCCAATCTAATTACTTATGGAAATGCGGCCGGTCCATGTAAATATATATTAGATGTAAATTGTTTGGAAGTTTGTACACAGTGCTTGTGGACTAGTAGATTGATAGCGAGCTGTGGACAGTTTGGTAGTATGAGACTGCTATGCATGTTTTCAGGTATATTGGGAGATATAATAAATCGTAAATGAACTCGCCATTGAATTGGTTTTGCCGCGTTAAGCCACAATAAAAAATTAACAAAGCTTTACCTATAAGATAAGGTAAAAATGAAACTTTCGTCACAAATAAACAGAAAATCTAATATTTCTTCTTTGTAATATTATTTTAGTATAAGAAAAATAAGCCCCCTTTTAATATATTATCTATAAATTATGTAAGTATAAATGTGATCATTAAAATAACTGATAGGTACCTGCTATAAAAATAATGACTAATAACTATATTTTTGGACCTTGCCATTCCTAATATATTATTGAAAATAAGCACTAACAAGTTAATTGTAAATAAAAACGTAAAAAAGCGCCATAAACATACATAATTAAATGCACATAAAGCTACGTACACACTGTAGTAATACACTTAAGCGATGTACCCACAAGGACAAGACAGCGGACAACATATTTGCATAGCAAATTGTAGAGATGGTCCCCGGCGATTTTTGTAAACATGAGTTAGTAAAGCCAGTTTACATTTGTTTATGTTTTATTCGATGATGTGCCCTAGGGTTTAAGTCTTTTATTTTCTCCGCTTGCATTATTTTAAGTTGTATAAAACGTTTGTGTAGGAAATTCGTATATTAGATGTGTAATAATTTGGAATAAGGTTATGCTTCTACCAACATAAATACTATAAGTTTTGTAGTTGCCTGGCAGGATATTATAGTCAAGTTGCGTTTTATACATTTGAAGCGAAGTTCCTCCTCAATTTCCCCCATTTCATATTACAAAAGCGACTTTTAATATGACATTTTATTTCAATAAACTTTGTTCGTCAATGTTGTTATTTAAATACTGACTTAAATTAATTAATGTGATCATTAATCAATTTTTATAATTATCAATTATGATCACTGCTTATAAGTGATCACGGTACTTATTTATTTTTTATTTTTATAAATTTTCGACATTATATCGAAGAAAATTTCTCAAATATATCTGTCTGTACCTAACATTCCCATCCACACAATAGTCTAAACTATAATATCAAAAATGTACAAAACACGAGCATTACAATGCACCGCTCACTGCACAATTGTATAGAGGCGTCTTCAATCAACGGCTAAGAGCTTCACATTTCCGCCGAGAGATGGCGCTGTTCGCAATCACGCTTTGTGCGAAGCGATAGCCCTTCCGGCCGACATGTATGTAAGAGATGTTGAACGTTTTCAGATTTCGTTGGTGCTATATTTTTACTAGACAATACAAATATATTTTATTCAATACAATACAAATACAATATAAAGATTGTTCGAGGTCTTTTTAAATTAGTAAGTCGAACTTCTATGTGCAGGTTTATTTATGAATTATAGTTTAGACTAACTTCCCGTTTTTCCCCGTTCCCGCAATTTCGAGAAATCCTTTCTTAGCGGATGCCTACATCCTAACATCTACCTGCATGCCAAATTTCAGCCCGATACGTCCAGTGGTTTGGGCTGTGCGTTGATAGATCACTATATCAGTCACCTTCGAGTTTTATATATATATATAGATTTGATGCCACATAACCAGCTTGAGCACATTCTTTATGCAAGAGTGAGCTATTAATAATGTGAATTAATATGCTGTGATATCGACTTGTCTGTAAAACGTAACGTAGAGCCTTCAATTGTATAACTAAGCTTAAAATTATCTGGAAAGTAGTATATATCGACAGTCACTACACAGTATTTAAAAATGTATGATACATAGTTAACCAATATTTGTTACATAATGTCTCTCCTAATTTTTTGTCAAAAAGCTACTTTTATAGTTTGTTTTTGATTATTTTATTTAAAATCCGCGGTACAAAAGTTATCATATAAGTTAAACCTACCTTCGAAAGAAGTTAAGTTAAAAAAAATGTGATTCGTTTAGATTACTCCGTATTGAACTTTTTCCACTACCTACCAATACCTCGCACAAAATAGTTTCCAACTCTTACGTTCCTAAAATCATGGGCCTTTGTCTCTTTGGTGCGATTCGTCAATTTCTTTGGTCGGCCATGCAGAAACCAATAACGGTGAAGTTTGATTCCAGACTCGTTCAAGTTAGTTTTGTTTCCAAATTGGAATGTGAAGCTTTGTATTTAGCGGTGCTTTACGTTCAAAAATTTGGGAAAGATCGTAAAAACTTGAAATTGGTTTTGATTCTGTTGTAGTCAAATGGCGGAAAATTGACGTAAAATGGTAAATGTTTATGTAAACGTGTGGTGAATTAGATATATAGATTATTAGGTATTTATTATATAACTAGCGGTCCGCCCCGGCTTCGCCCGGGGTACCTACATGTTTAAACTATCCTATCTCTCAAGTTGGATCGAACTGCACATGGTGTGCGAATTTTATTATAATCGGTTAAGTGGTTTAGGAGTCCATTGAGGACAAACATTGTGACACGAGATTTATATATATTAAGATTATAATCAGATGGATACATAATAATAGGACATAATTTCATAAATTTATGTGCGCTTTGTGTGCAATATTCGCGAAACATAACAATAATTAATAGCATTATGCTCAGGTAAAAAGTATAAGTACTAAGAAATAAGAAATAACTTATAAATATTAGTACATAAAACCTTTCTCAACTCTCCGTTTCAGATTGAAAAGCTGCCTGTTCTAATTATATTCTTTACTTTATTTATAACATGACCTATAGCATTATTAAGGCTTTATTTGTAAGTTGCTTACAAAGAATGAACTTGGGTTCTCGGGTAAAAACACTCTAAGTAATATCATTGTTCGCCTACTTCGTAGCGACGCATCCGTAGGCGCGTAGCGTAGCGCTACGCTTTACTGTAGCAACGTAGACGCTCAATCTTATCTTCTTATATATAAAATTCTCGTGTCACAATGTTAGTCTGCATACTCCTCCGAAACGGGTGGACCGATTCTCATGAAATTTTCTGTGCATATCGGGTAAGTCTGAGAATCAGCCAACATCTATTTTTCATATGTACCACGGGCGAAGCCGGGGCGGACCGCTAGTATAATATATAATAATAATATAAACTTTTATTCACATAATATCAATTATAAAGCTCAAATTTAAACGTCCGAATAGCATTTAAATTTCATTTCGGAAACTTTTAACTCCGTCCACGGGAGCCCGTTAAGCGTAAAATTACAAGCCGCGCTGTATGCACTAGGCTATACGTTATATGCACTAGACTGCTATCAGGCATTACCGTGTCTGATAGCTCAGTACCAAACCGTCGTCGAACCGGGCAGGACGCGTTCAGTACTTTTTATAAAAAAATCGAAAAAAGTTTTCCACTAAAAAATTTCTGATTTCTAACCGCGATTTCAATACTATATTTAGGTTTAGGTTAAGGTCTGAAGCTAACTCAGTCGGTTGTGAATTAGTGTAGCTGCTTGTATCGTAGTATAGGTGTAGGCTTTCAAACTTCTCTGTGTAGACTTTGTAGTGTATCGTGATTAGTTACGACGCAACTTCTAGTGGTAAGTGAAAACTTTTCTGAGCGTTTTTCTTTTCTCTTATTTTGTTCTATTATCGTTTTAAATTTCTAATATACAAAATATGAATAAAATTTTACGTAAAAAATAAAGTACTCGTTTTTTATTTGCAAACTAGAAAATCGCTCAACCAACACCGATATGTGTTTTGTTTTTATCTCAATGTAGATTGGAAATACATTAATTTATGTGAAGGTGAAAATTTCACCTTCACATAAAGTTTCGACTATTTTTCGATTTGATGTTGGCGTTTTAATATCGAATAATATATATTTTATTAAACTTTATGAGCCCATTACAGAATTTTAATTATAATACTTATGTTGAAGAGAATACTTTGTTACGCACCAGAAACTACATAATATGTAAATTATGTACAAACTTTTGAAACCATCTCAAAAGTTTATACGAAGAAGGTTGAAAAGAAATTATAGGAAGACTGTACTACTATACTAACTAAGATATATCTTTAAACGAAGCGAGCGAAGCCTCGGTATGAAGTTAGTAATAAAATAAGTATTTTGAAATATAATTTTCGTATATATTTAAAAAATTCTAACTTAATAAAAAAGAAAAGCACATGTCCGACTAAAAATAGTGCTTGTACAAGTAGATAATAACATACAATTTTCGAGACATAAATTGTTTTAATACAGATAAAAATGATTAATAAAGAAAATAATTATTAAGGATCAATAACGAACACATGTTTCCTTATTTTATCTCTACTATCGTGCCCAAGGGGTAAGTTATATTTTTTTCTTATATGTATTTACAAAGATATCAATATTAAAAATGATCTAATAACGTTCTAATAAAGCTCACATAAACTAAACATAAGTAGGCACACAAAAAAACATGAGCGGCTAAAAAGAAAGGCACTTTTTAATACACGTAAACTAAAATATAAAAGAGAAAGAATAGTAAAGAGATAGATTATTAAATCTATCTCTTTACAATTCCATTAATAAATAGAAACTGTATATTTATTATGTAGGGGTAATGTCGGATGAAATGTAACTCAGCGATGCGTACAATGAAACTTCGGAAGGCTTGTATGCTTAATGAATTTGGAGTTTATTATCTATGCTTTGATATAAAAATGTTTCTAGTGGATTAAAATATTAAAATTAAAATTATAGTCTCTATACTAATAGATTTATATCTATCTTATATTATTATAAAGTTACGAGTTTGTTTCTTTGCTTGAACGCGCTGGAATCGGGAACCACGGGTCCGGTTTGAAAAATTATTTCACTGTTTGATAGTCCATTTATCGAGGAAGGCTTTGTATAATAAGTAATAACGCTCAGAACAATTGTAGCAAAGCAATACGGATAAAACCACTGAGCACAGCTAGTTTAATAATATAGGCAGTAGGAACACAATATAATATATAATAAACATTTTAAGATATATTTCGGTCTTTAATTGTAATATTATTTTTATTTGCTCATAAATACCAAAGGCCGGTAACCGTTAGACGCAAGTCATGGAGACGTTATTTATTTTCATTTACTAATGAATCTCATTTATATAAGGTTTTTAATGTTATAATGTTTTATTATTTTGGACTTGTAAGGTCATCTTTTATCCACAGGGCTTAGACCCGAAGCCTGGTTCGTCCCTAATTACGTTCTTGAAGTTAATTACAATTGACTGAATTGATAAAACTAATGTTATTTTTGCTGTATGTGCGTACTTGCATATATTACTATCATAGTTAATTATTAGTATTAAATAATTAGGAAAGATGTGAATCGGTCTCTCCGTGACGCATTCACTGTAGTGTTCGAAACGCTCTCTGTATGTAATCTGTTACACCCATAGAAATCTAAATAACAAGACACTAGAAGTCGTAAGCGCGCGTGACCTTGTCGCCACTCAGGTGACTTTCACATCACCAGTTTGTTCGTCACAGTTCAGTTGCTATGGAGACGTATGTGTGTAAACATGGTGTGTTTCAGCATTTCCCATTGCGGAAATTCTTCCACAAGTTGTAATTATACTAATTAAGGAATAATATTTCATCGGTAAATATTTTTTTTTAGAAATAATGCCGTTTTTCCTTAAAATTATAGAATATTTACAAGTATTACGAGTGTCACCATAGTAATCGAAATAACAATGAATGACACAGTTTCAACCTTATTGGAGCAACAAGAAACAAAACGTCTCATATACTTAGGGATGTTATTCTAAAATAAACCGTAAATTCGTGCGTTAGGATACATATTAAAAAGCTTAATTTAATATTTAAGTTAGTTTTCACTAAAATCAAGTTGTCCAATAAAAGGCATAGTTTACTTGTGTGTATTGTTTAGCTATCGGTTTAAATGTGTTGATTTTGGCGACAGCGGTTTTCATACGAATTATGACATTATAGCACTTCTATGTGTCTTGTTATTTAGATTTCTATGGTTACACCGTATTTATTTTCTAAATTTGAATCACATTATTTCTTCAACAGATGACTGAAATATTTAAATCATATTTTTGAACATAAAAAAATAAAATACCTCAAATTTAATGAAATTGTTACTCAAAGCAATGATCAGACATCTCAAATCAACTTAAAACTGCAAACAGCGGAATCAGACAATAAATTAATGGATTTGCTTAAACTATTAGAATGAAAGTGCCTTATTAAGCCTTCAGACGTTGGTATAAAAATATTTGTCCAGCTTCTAAGTAATTACCTTCGGTGTTTGCGATTCGAGGTTTGTCGAGAGGAACCGCCATTGTGAAAAATCTTACCCTGAATAATAAGTTCTGTTATTCGGATGCACTCGCTCTTAACGTAATTCATTTTGTTAGGGATTGAGTTTCAGTAAGTTTGTGATTTTAAAGATTATTATACCCTTTCAGCGGTAATCTGTAGACATTGATATACCGTTTAAGATAATGCAATACATATTATGTACATTAGCATAATATATACAACTAGCGGCCCGCCCCGGCTTCGCCCGTGGTACATGTTTACGTTTTCTCACCATAAGAACCACCCCGTACTTCAAGGAATATTATAAACGTTTTCACCACCACCCGTTCATGTGTGATGCCGTGACCAAGGGAAATAGGGATTCATTTTATATATAGAAGATGTAAAAAATTTACACAAATAGGTATCTATGTTTTGATAAGAGAGAGCAAATAAAATTAATAAATTTTGTTTGTAAAAATAAAACGTATCGATGTCTTTGCATTTTATTCCAAACTATTAAAAATATACCCGCAGTTATTTCGCAAATAAGCAGATTTTATTTTCAGTGAAATATTAACACAACTAAAGAAGCTTGTAAATATTTTATGAATTTGAAGTATTAAAAGTCCATCAGGCATATTTTTTAAATTTAAAATATCCATTACGCTTATTTTAAATATTGTTAGTATATTGACCTTTTTAAAATGTTTTAGTGTTAATACGTTAATACCATAAGAAAAAAAATGTAGATACATATTATATAACTTATTATTTTTAGTCAACATTACTCTACTCTAACTTTTTCACAGAAGATTTTTTAAAAATACCATCGAAAAAGACAACAGTATTTGATTCGGTTTAACATATTTCATGTAGGTACCCTCAGGTTCTGCGTCCGAGAAGCTAAACCTATTTTCTAGACTCCGTTCCATACTCCAAAAGATTGGCTTATGTAAACGGATGTTACAGTCCGGGTGAAAATATAGGCACCTTCGTAATTGGCCTGGACTTGGGGACTTCACTAAAAACTGGTATTTATATGTTGCTATGCCTGTTTTTGAGATATTTTTTTAAGCTTATGACGTGTTGAAGGTCATTTTTTCAAGACTATCGTAATCTAAAGCTTAATAAACGTATAAGCTTAATAGTAAACAGACAAGTATTACGTATATCGTTATTTTTTTAGTTCTATCTTTTAAGTCATTCATGATTATTTAAACAGTAGTTATAATATGGATAATATATACCTATATTGTGACTTGTATTTGAACTCCAATTCTTATTATTATTGTAAATTTCACCCAAAGTTGTTTAACCGTTCGAACCTGGAGATTAATAATATTTTAGTACTACAGAGTTAGTAGTTTAGTACTTTAAAAATACTAGTTTAAAACGTAGATATAATACTTACCGCTTAGTAACTATGAACAAGAAATCACTTCCAGCCCATGAAACTTGCAAAAACAAATTAATCATTTAAATTTCAACCCAAAAAATAACAAACTAAAGTTTAAAATTGTGCAGAATTTATTCGCTTATCGCTTTTTAATTACAAACATAGAAACTATAGGACGTGTGGGCATCAAGTGGTTGCCCAAATTTATGGCTGCCCATCCCTCTGAATTAGTTTTTGTACATCTTCTAGTTACCATAGATAGAGCGTGCAGGTCATAAGCGCAAGCGGGTTATTTCTTTATCAATCATTTGATCAATTGATACATTAGTTGAAACTTGTCCTTATCTATCTAGAGAGTAGGAAATTGTAATAATATCAGCTTTAATAAATTTTATACAATAAATTCTTATATTAATCTTTAAAAAGGGTCGCCGTCCTATAAAAGTGTACATATTGTTTATTCACATTACGCAGACAAAATCTTTGACAAGCTTTCTTTGTAAAAGATTGAATTACTATTTAATCAATTTCAAAACTGCTCTTAATATACTTAAAACTGCACTATGATCGAGAGTTAATCGCTATATTTCTAATCGAGCTTTCACGTAACAAAGAGGAAAAGTAATATAGTATGTAGTTGATTAATTCATTATAACCTCAAGCTATTCTAGCTGAAATATATCGTCTGTTTCGTGGCCCACGTGTCGCGAAGGGTCCCAAATAGTTGCGGACTCACCGCAGCTTCTAGGCGACCTGTTTGACATATTCATAGGTCGCGACTCTATTCAATTTATTGTTTTAATTAAAACTCGTTCTTAGATAGTTTTGGAGCATTAATTTTGCAGTGGCTAGTAACAATTGGTTGTGAAGGGTATTTGTTTTCGTTGATATATTACGGATAAATTATTGTAGCATGTGGTTGTTGTTTTGGTTATATGTTTGAATTAAATATCTTGCCGCTTATTTCATTTGACCTGGATTAAAAAATAATTTATTTTTTATTATGACTCTGTAAAGATTAGCGACTTAATAATAGAAGAAATATGAAAAGTGCGTGGCAAAAAATATTTTAGCTAGGGTTTAATATATAAAAAATAACATTCACTTTAAATGAAACAACAAAAACCTTCACCATATATTCAATACGAAAACAGTAATTTTCAGAGCTTATCCGAAACAGGGGATGGAAAAAATAGGAATCTATCGAAAGACACTTATCTATAGCGAGAGGTCGTTAAGATACACGCATTTATCTCGTGCGGTTCGATTGAACTGTTTTCTTCGTTCGATTTATTGCGGGTAGGCCGAAATATTGCGAGCCAGGTGTTAACTTTACTTTTTAATACCTTTTTTTGTAGTTTTATTGTGGTGTGTTTGCTGGGATTTTGATTGGGAAAAGAGTAGAGTCTTGGTAGAGATTTTTTTGTAATTAAATGGTGCATCGAAAGCAAGAAACTGCATTTATTATTTGTATTTGATTTCATTATTACTTGATTGATCTTTAATAATTCGTTTAATTTTTAGCAATTCATTTAGAGGAGGACGAATTATGATAATGAAAAATTTTCAAAAAATAAGTTTATCATTATCTGATTTAATTTTATCAATATGACCTTTTGAATCCGATTCTGTTGTCCGCTCTATTCTAATATGTGTTTATTAAAACTGTATCAAGTAAATTTTCCGTCAACAAACAACAAGACATTCAAACACCTATTTCTAGTCCTGAATTTACACGTCCTTAAACTGCTAATCATTCAAGCTCGATTCGATCGTCCTTATTGTGGATCCATCTCGATGCAGGCCGATGCGTTTATCTGCGACTGGCCAATCTGTTACTGATTGATTCATGGAGCGATAGATATTACGGCTAAGGCTTTAATTATTAAGGGATATTTGGTAATATTTATGGAATAAGTATGAAGGGGAGTTAGAGTTTGAGTTTGGTGGAGGATGAATTTAAATTTTGGGAAGTAAGGGGCTGAAACAGTTGAAATTTAATTCTTAATGTGAAAAAAAAATAAACGCTATCGTTGTTAGATAGACAAAATTAACAAATTATTATTTAAATGATTCAAATTCTAGTAATGTATAAATTTGGAAACAATTATTAATTTTACTACAGTCAGAAAAAAGTCATCGGTCAATTAATCTATTTAGTATTTATTTGTTTATCATATTGTTTATACAATCAAATTTCCTCGACACCCATTGAATCCAAAATCCATTCCCGATATCCATTCCTTAAATCATGCAGGGAAACGTCACAAATCGTATCCGTTTAAATAAATATAATCAAAGATATCGTTCGCAAAATTTATTTCGGCTCCGGGTTGTTTCCGCTCGACTGGCTACCGAACACCGACCATTTTTAGGGTTCCGTCTAAAGGTTCAACGGAACTCTATTACTGACTTCGCTATCCGTCCGGTCTGTCCGTCGGTCTGTCTGTCTTCAGGCTGTATTTCATGAACGTAATAGTTAAGTAGTTGACATTCAGATAATTATGTATTTATATTGCATGAATGAAAGCTTTATTGTACACACGAAATTAAAGAAATACAATACAATAAAATATACATAAGTTGCACAACATGGCCCCTATAATAAAAAATAACAAAAAATTCAGGTCAGCGACGGTAGGAACGATCATAAACTGGATGGATAAGCATTTTTGCAATTGCTATTATTTTTTTTGTACGGAACCCTTATGCCGCGAGTACGACTCATGCTTGACTGATTTTTGATATCACGATATGCATCCCGTACAATATGCTGCTTAAACTATCAAATTCGACACTGAAATATTTGGCGAGCAGTTTTTGGGCAATGGCGCGAATTAATTTTTGATTGCTGGGCGCTTTTAGCGTCTGTGACGTGGATAGAGCTGTAAGCTTTCGAAGCTTGTAAATGTGTTTATAATTGTGTAAAACTGTTTTAATGGTGAATCATTTTTAAGGGTTCAGTCAAAGTTGTAATATAATTTTTTATAGGATACCCATTAGTTCAACGAGGTTGTAAAACCACTTTCATATTTCACTATTTGTCAAATTCTTCAGCTCTTATACTCAATTTATTCACTTTATGTAATGATAAAGTTTTATCATGCATGTAAAATCGTAACTAACTTCAGTGAATAGGAATTGGTTTTGTAGATATTTCAACACGTTTAGCGCTATACTATAACAGTAAGCCTATTTATTACAATAATTTGAGTAAAATTTCAACTAGTTACTTCTTCTCAATCCTGTATCGAATAGTAAATACACAAATAAATATCAAAGCCACCAATCTGCAGCTCCATAGAAATTAATATCGCGGATGTATGACTGAAAATTCGGCGATGGTTCAGTCATTTGTCACGATTTATAGTGAAAACAGGAATTATTCCGTTATTTATGCACTAGGGTCGATCGAGAAGATTTATTCGCTGCACACGGTATTACTGTTGCTACAATCGCTTCTCATATATAACTGTTTTATTAAAGTTTTCGTGCTTTATGATTTAAGCGTTTCGGCGGGTGTGTATGTATTTTAGGTCGATCTTTGTGAATACAGATTTAAATACGTTTTAGAAATAAATGAAACTATGCAACCATCTAAAGGTGGGTCCACACTTGATCATTTTCGCGTATCACATCTCCGTCGCGTAGCATCGACACGTATCATGTTTGTTAATGTGGACGCAAAATGATCGCGATTGTGATACACCCCGATCGCTATTAATCGCGTATCTGATACGTGTCGTATATAATCGTATATTAATAATGGCTCACGCGATAAAAGGTACGGTATGGTCAAAATGGGCGTCCACACTTAGGATACGCATACTCGATACGATACGCCTGATACGGATACGATTACTTGATACAAATGTGGACCCGGCTTAACAATTGCAGTGTTTCCAAATAATAGCGATGTTAGGTTCAAGAAAATAGTATGTACTTATGGTCAAAGCACCTGTTACGTAACTGATGTTATGAGTTTTAGTGGCTGATGATGATGTTTGTTTGATCTACCTACTATTGCTGCCTTAAATAAATTTCAAAAATATCTGTAGTGTCATAATAATCATCTAATCATCTACTATATAAAAATAAGTCGGGTTTTCCTTCCTGACGCTATAACTCCAGAACGCACGAACCGATTTCCACGGTTTTACATTCGTTGGAAAGGTCTCGGGCTCCGTGAGGTTTATAGCAAAGAAAAGGTGTCTCTGGTGGCGAAACGGAGTTCGCCCGGTTTGCTAGTATTATATATTGTTAAATTATTTTCAAAAAATGCAATTGAAATGTAAATGACTAACCGAAAAAAGATGATAGAATATTTTCATCTGTGGAATTAATAAAATTGATGAATAAAGTCATAACATCTTTATTAATTAGATTTTATTTGTTACAGGTATCTTCATCATCTTCAGTTTTACTTGTAAGGTAAATAAAATATATCTTATAAGTAAAAGACTGATAGACAGGCGAAATAATTAATGTATTATCTTATAAATCTATTGCTTGAAATTGACCCTCATCTAGTTATGGTTTTAAACCTTTTTATACATTTTTGGTGTGGCTAATCAACGGATAAAGTTTTATCCTGCGTAATATATTAAACAATTTCCTTTAGAAAATATAACATAATGTTACGAAAACCATTGTATGAACGTAATAATTACCAACGACATGAACAAATACATAATATTTAAACATAATGAGACTGCCAATAAGAACAGTGGTGGCTCAGTGGCGAGACCTCGGACTTCGAATCGATAAGTCCGGGGTTCGAGACCAGGCGAGCGCGCAGGAAATAAATTGATTTTTCAATTTATCTGCGCATGTTGTAACACCACCACTGCTCGAACGGTGAAGGAAAACATCGTGAGGAAACCGACATGTCGAATAATTAAAAAGTTCGACGACATGTGTCATCCGCCAACACGCACTTGGCCAGCGTGGTGGATTATGGCCTGTATCCTCATAGGAGGCCCGTGTCCCAGCAGTGAGAACGTATATGGGCTGATGATGATGATGATGATGAGACTGCCATCAAAAATCCTTAAAAATTAATCAATAATATAACATAACCCATACGCTAAACTGTACACAAATGCATTTCAGAAATCCACTAGAGATTTAGTAACAACTGTATGGAAGATAGCAGGAGCCAGGAGCAGCTGGGGCAAGATTGCGTGCATAATAAATAAGGTCGCCATTTTTCGTTGACAGTGAAAATGGAAAATATTCTAAACCTCGCACTATCTCCTTACCTCACTCGGGTTTAAGCGACTGTTGGATATAATTTATATCCCCTCAAATCCAAAAGGACGTATGTATTTGGTGTGGTTATTGGAAAATGAACTGAGTTTGTAGGTGTTAAAGTTGGCTTTGTATTGTGTGGTGCTTGTTTTGAATGCTGAATTGTGCAGTTTTATAGTTTAATGGAATCAAGATGTTTTAAATGTGACAAATCTTTTTTGTTTGTTTGTGTGTTGTGTACGTCTTTATTATTTTTCTACTCGTTTGTGAAAGAGGAGGGTAAAAATGTTTGGGAAAAGAGGTAGGATTTAGGTACGTGAAGCAAGCATGTATATTTAAAAAAATAGTTAATCCTTGTTAACAAGACGATGGAAGAGCATGCATTTAAATTCAATACTAATGATATAATTACCCTTAGATTGTTCTATGACTTAAGATTGAGAAAACTAACAAATAAATATCGAGTAGCATCTAAGAAACTTTGACTTTTCATACAAATACTTATACTATAACTATATACTATAATACAAGTGCATTCATATTTTCAAATAAGCTTCGTTTAATGTTACGAATGAACCGACCACTGCATTGCGATGCATCTCAATGTTTGCTCTACGTAAGGTGCAGTGGAATTCATCTCAAAACATATTTTTCCCACAACCCATTTTAAATCGTATAGCCACCACTTAAGGTTAATTTTACCCTGGCTTATCCGTATTTATTGACAATATTTTTCGAGCAAAATTTGTATGGAAACACAATTTTTCCGGTTTAAATTTCTTTGCTGCACGTCAGGTGCGTGGAATGGGTGCAATAATTTGATTATTTTAAATAGCGTTTGCGTGGTTGTAATAAATAAAGGGAATTGGCATTACTAACGAGGTTGTTACAGAAATTATATGAATTTAAGCCAACGTTATACAGTTTACGAGTTGTTACGTTTTTTGGTTGGTGTATTTGATTTAAAAAATAATTTGAGCTCTGCTTCCAATAAGTAACTGAAAAACTACGCACAAAAGTGCAATAATTGTAGAACTAGAGAAATAGACTAATGTGCTTTTGTAATGACTACTTTTATAAAATTATGTATTAGTAATTTTTACGCTTGCCATTTTCAGAACAACGTACTTACTCAAGGCAATGAATGTATAATAAAAAAATGTACAGAAAATATCAATGCGGACGAAGTCGGGATATGCATGTCTTGTTTTAAACGAAATTGTTATGGTTTAGATCACTTAAACTAAGTGGCTAGGCAAGATCATTAATGCATTTGTGACATGCAGCCCCACGCATCTGCATTGCGATATTAACCAGCCAATTTGTGATGACACCGTTTAGTTGCCGATATTTTAAGGCATTCTTAGCTCTTTATTTTATTATAAATATTTTTATTTAAACTAAGAATAAGTAAAACGAGTATTAATAAAAAGAAAGAAAAATGTTTTATAATTATTAATTTTAGCAATTAAAATTAATTTATTGGACACTAGATTTCTTAATGAGTTGTCGTTCGCTCAAGTGCAGTTATTACCGTAAAAGCAGGCAGACAGACGGAGAATTTTACCTATAATTTATAAACCATAAATATCGTATCACTTCAAAATATCGTTCCCAGATTAACATTCAAGCAGCACCTTTAATACCTAAAAAAAGCAATAGCTTTTAAACTATTTCACCTTTTAACCAGAACTAGAAGTGAAATTTAGTATTCCATAACCTTCGTCTCTAAAGCGAACACTAATCTGCGTGCAGTAGACGCCACTGAGTGAAAATTGTTCTCGTAAAATTTTTACAACGTCATAAAATGGGTTAATTCCCAGTTTGTGGGCCAGGCTCGACTTCTAAGTGTTTTAAGTCTTCTTTACTACTTGCTAACATTAACATGAACGTCTACATAGTACGTTATGGGAGTATGGGAGTTTTGAGAAGGAGCTGAATCGCGCTATTGAAATTTCAACGCTCAATTGGACTGATAATTGTCAAAAAAGAGACAAAATTCTTCGATAAAGGGAAATCTTGTAGTTTTGTCTAATTGATGTAATGATATTAAAATTTGTGGTTTGTGTTGTTGCAATATGAAAACAAATTGATGTATGAACCCTCATAAGACTGTGTCCCTGCAGTGTGAAAATATTATTATGCATGATAAGATGATGATTAATACTATATTCTTAAAAGTTTTATCCTATTATCCTATCAATGTCAATATCTCCCTCAAAACTATTTTCCAATACAATTAACATACACCAACATTATGATTCGCTGCCTATAGTTCCCAACCCTTAACAAATAACAGCACCTCAATGGAAACGCAATTATTTCTCTCCTTTGCAGTACTAAGCATCATTTAACCGAACAAAACAGTGGTAAGATCAATCCTGGAGCTATGACCCATATCACAATGAATAGTGACACCATTCGACTTAATTTTCCTGCGATTTCTGCGCTCATTAAACCTCAACATATTCGCTTTACCGACCCAGTTTCAGACGACTAATGAAGTATTCTTTAAATAAAACGTTACTTCTGTATTTAGCAATTTATTAGTGTCAGTTGCATTGCGGGATGAGTAATAAAGTAATAAATATTTATTTATTTATTTGTAAAAGGTACCTTACAGCTAAACATAAATTAAATAGAACATTATACAATTCTATATGCGAATTACAAGGTACCTACACCAATAACAATCAGATACAGTGTGTGAGCAAAAAAAAAATATAAAAGATACGGTGCTAATAATTAACAAATCCTATATTAGAGATAAACTACGATAACATGGCGCGCCCCTCCAAAATTCAAAACGTTTGAAAGTATTTGTGAAAGTATTTACAATGCACCACCAAGATTCACAACGCATGTGTGCGTAATGAGACGGCCGTCAAACAAAAACAAATCCACGGATTTGTTGCTCGACTAGTCACGCTCTAATAGAATAAGAATAAGAATATATAAGAATATTCTTATTCTTATTCACGCTCTAATCGCTCATTATTATTAGTAATGGCGCTGCACTGACGTATTCTATGAAAACGACACGTGCGTTGTCTTGGGCGCTCGGCAACTTATGATTAGTTGACCAACAAATCTGGACGTAAAGTACTAAAGACGAATACGTACAACTACATACAAACTCCTTCGTAAGGATGTCACTACACAGTACACACATTGAAACAGTAATTTGGAGGGGCGCGCCATGTTATCGTAGTTTATCTCTACAATTAAATAAGGTAACAATATGCAAGAGTGAGTGAAAGTGTGAGTGTAAGTGTATATGTGTGAAAATAAAATTATAATTTGAAAATTATTGTCAATTAACTTCTAGAAGAATCAACTGAAACAGTTTGAGTTTGAATGTGTACAGGCGTAAGTTCATGTGTGATTGTAGGCACCATCAGGCACCCCTCTTTTGGCGATGAAGACATAAAATGCTTCTTCTGGATTTATCTTTTAAGTAATGGTATTGTTTTCCCGATTTGAAATGAAAATGAATTTCGTACAAAATCGTCGCTAAAATGTCTCATATATAGCTGAATAAAGTCCCTTTTACATTACGTATACCATATACTATGGATGTAGATATGTGATTGTCAATTTAATCCAAGAACGCGAAAGATACAAACATACAAAACAATCGAGATTCTCGACAGCGTTTATTAGCGAGAGTAATAAGAAAACTTGGGCGAATCTTTGTGAATTTGCATTTTATCAGGCTAAGAACACAACTTAGTCGAAAGATGGTAGTATGCAAAAATGAAGCAGCAAGTTATTTTTTGTTTTAGACAAAAAGGCTTGGTTTTGTTGTTCTATTGTAAATTTATAATAAGTAAAATTAATTGATAAAAAGAAGTCGTAGGTACCTATTTTAGTTGCGAGACGAAATACGAAAGCGAACAAAAAATATACAAAATTATCTTCGTTATTAAAAAAAGGAATGTTATTGTATATTTACTGCATAGTTTGAAAGCAAATTCGAATAATTTATTCAATGCTTCACAACATTTCATAAAATATAGCATCAAAATACCTATCGTTTAAATTTACAGTAGTATGCATAAAACAATTTAAAATATTCATAATTCCGTCATAATATTGCAACTTATCATTAAATTTTAATCATTAACCACGAAACATTAAGTCAATAAATAATGTAAATCAATGCAGTCTCTTTTATTAAATAAACGTTTTACAGTACTTCAGTTTCTTCGACATGACGTGTGTTAACCTTTTTATCTGTGACAATCAGGATGTCTTATATCACTCTTTACACGACACTCATCACGTTTTAGAACGTCATAAAAAATATTATAATCCATAAATTTATATTATAATCCAATCAAAATATAATCACAATTTAAACCTAATCTTATTACCACCCTATCACATCGCACGAAAACAACCAGACAAATAAAAGCGAATCTCAATTGGGCGATAAAAAGTGCACTATTGCATAGCGCCGTCCGTTCACCTCCGCCGTCTTATGATAACAATTTTCCTCCGTTTTTATCTCACGCTTTTTATTACGCGACAACTACAGCGATTGGCTACGGGCCCTCGCTCGAAATTATTTTATATTTCGCTACTATTACACTGAAAATGAATTTTGTTACCCATTGTTGTATGTTGACAAAATGTGTGTTACACTTGGTATATGCGGAATATTGTGTGAGATGAGCTTTATGATTGTTTTCAGGTTGGTGGCATAGATGGCGCTGTAACCAATTTCTATCTACGTTATGAAGGGGAAAGTTTGTGAACTTTTTGTAGATAGTAATTTCTAGAACTACTGAATACTTATGGAAGTCTAGTCTGTTTTGCGTAGAGTATATTTTTTAAAGAGAATTTAAACTTAATTGCGACGTGGTCATATTTTTCATCGATAATGCATGTCATGAAATGTTATTTTCGTATGAAAAGTATCTGATAGTGAAGTTATGTTATTAACACTTATGAGATGAAAAACAAGTTTATAATCATCGATATAAGCCGCTTACACAAATTTAATTAAAGTATTCATAGGCTCAAAACGTCGGCAATAATTTATATAACATACAATACATAATTTACATGCTAATCGAAATCAAACGATGATATCAGGCAAACTCCAGGAGGGTTTACAGTTTCCTCCCACTTGTCATGTAAAAACTTCGTATCTCTGTTATTTGACTTGATTCTGAGGAATATTATTAGATATTTATCGTTTTTATATATCAACTTTAATGTTTAATTTAACATTAATATTTTATTTTAAATGTTTGAATTTATGTTGATTTAAGAGTTATTGATACCCTAACAAAAGACGACCAAACTTTTTATTTATTATTATTATTACAAACTCGCTTTTCAACTGTATTTGTACCTACGTGGCCTTCACTGCACAGTGCACACACAACGCAATAACAATAACAATTTACCAAAATAAAAAGAAAACACGCCATCCAAAACGCGATTCAATTCGTCCAATAAATTGACGAAATCAGCTCTTACCCTTTAAAAATATTTAAACCGTCAGAACCGTGGGTTGACGAAAATTGCCTATTACCTATGCGCATACTGCGCACATACATACATAGTATCTTTGCTGAGACAATCGAGATGATATTGGGATGAACATTTGTGAAAAAATTGAATTGGAATGGGTATTTTGAGATGTTTCGAATTGTTTGTTAGGTGTAGGATGACGTCGTTGGGTGTAGGCCACTTTTGTAAGAAAATTTAAGCTTCATATAAGTAGGTATGTTCAGACTTTTTAGGCTATTATTAGTAACTAAGTATAGCTGCAGTAGGACAGTCCGTAAGCAACCATTGATGAAATTGGCACCTGGTTCGTGGACCAGCATTTGAATCACCTATTTGAAAATATTTAAAAACAAAAAAATTTCAACATATAACATACCTACATTCGCACTAAAAATAAAAAAAAATAATGATATAACAGGTAGAAACGTACATAAAATTAAATTATCATTACACCCCGTTCACTAGAAAACGGTGCGTTTAATTTGGCGCGGCTATAAACCGGCCGCTACACATAGGTGCACCTTAATGGGAAGATTGTTTTATAGTTCTCATTATGAAGGAATGTAGTGGCAATTTATTCTGCCTCGCGCAAGGAAATTTCACGGTAATGTTGATTAGTTTTGGGGAAACACTTTTAATGTATGAAACGAGGCTGGATAATGTCTGTAACTAAATATGGTAAAGTAGGATTTTTTGTATGGAAGGGATAAATTAAAAAAATGTTGTGTGGTTTTATGAAACCACGGTGAAAGTGAAACATAGGCACAAAATTATACTCGGCAGCCGACCGTCACGCGACATGCGCTACACAGACCAAAAAGTTTGAGACGATGTAATAAAAGTTTCACTTTAAAAAATCTGCTTATTTTCAAATAATTTTTTGGTCGGAGATACTTAAATAAACCGTGTATTCTAACATCTAGTTCTTTTGTAGAAATGATATGCCAATGGGCAATGGCTTAGACGTAGAAAATAAAATAACGTAATTTTTACAGCATCTATCATCACTACAGAGTATAAAACAAAGTCTCTTTTTCTGTCCCTATGTAGGGACATAGGGACAGAAAAAGCGACTTTGTTTACATAGGGATGTATGCTTAAATCTTTAAAACTACGCAACGGATTTTGATTCGGTTTTTTGTAATAGATTCAAGAGGAAGGTTTTAGTATATAATTTATTAGGTTTTAGACAAAGCGGGCGAAGCCGCGGGCGGAAAGCTAGTTTATTATAAAATATTCAAATCCATACTTGATTTAACATAGATCTACAAAAGTACATTTCTTTTCTTACTACGTTACTTACCTTCTACTGACTATTCATTTTGTCGTGTATGAAACACAGTGAACACAAAACTGCAACTATTTTCACTATTCCCATCCAAAATAATTAATGTAATATTGTTCCATAATTGCATGGAATGATTTCTGAGCGTGATTTCACACTCAAAGCGAGCAGAGCATTGTTCTTTTAATTTTCCTGTTCCGTAGCTTTTGTAAGATAGCGAAATAAAAGTGGAAAAACTGAGCGCAAATTAAAACCTGTTTGTTTGCAGATTTGGGTAATATTTTATTTTGTTGTTATAATATTTTAATAGCTTTTCGTTTTTTAATTGTTTCGGTTTTATAGTGGTGGTGTTGTGCTTTTTGTGGTTTCTTTTCATTAGTACAGTCGTAAAGGAAAGCCATTTTTTATTTAAATTTTAATTGATTATTATTTTTATACGATGTATGAATATTATACTATATTGTTTTCATATCACGCGAGAGTCTTATATACTTACATTCAGAAATTCTACTTCTTTAGAAACTAAGTAATTTATTCGGATCTATTCATAGATTTCGGTGAAACATAAAATAATAAATTCATCGATTTTTGATCAAATTAAAAACTTCACTTTTGTCAACACAACAGAAGATCTACCTATACCTTTTTCTGCTTTTGTCCCGCGTAAACCCGTACTAAAATAAATTCCAGCTACTTTTCCCTAATCTTTGACAGGATCGCGTCACAGATCCTCATCTACCAATTAATATATGGATAACAAGATATAATCAAGTGCTTCCCCTAAAACACTTGCGTCTTCACACAGCGAGATTTAATCGCGTAGCGTTCATCCATAGTATAACGAGAACAAGTAAGGTGTCTTTGAATAAAGGTACATCGCGTCGTTTGTATGTACGCGGAGCGCTTGGCCACGCCCCCCGTTCATGTACGTCCGCAAGCTTGACAAACGCACACAACGCCACTCGGTTCCTTCTCATGGACCGGTCTCGTCTTGGGCAATTGCTGTGAGCGGTCGGTGTTTATTTATACAATTATTTAAAATATCAGTGTGACAAGTGACAACCCGGCGCCTCACGAGTTTAGGTACCGTGCGCTCCTAAACTCCGCGAGACGGCCTACTTATTCTCTTTATACTATGGTACATGTATGAATTATTGATGTTAATGAATTCGTTGGAATGTTAACGTGTGCGAATCTTTGAAATATTCATAGCTCAGAAGCGGTTAAATTAAGTTATTTAAATGCAATGTTATATAACATGAACGCCTTGTATTATATTGGAATACTATAGTATGTGTAATGTTTAGTCACATAGCATTCAAATGAGAATCCTACAATAGAAAAAACCTATCGATCACATTAGAACCAAAAAACAAAACCGGGCGAGAGAAGCAGGTTCGAATCCCGCTTCGTGTTCAAGATTTTCGTATTCTCTAAGAAAAAATCATATATTTAGTATTTATTTTGTAAGTTTTACATCATGTTACGTTTTATTTAAAGAGTTAACATGAAAGAACTTCTTTCAATTTATCGTTCAAAAGTATCGAATTTGTTAATATTCAGAGCTTGTAGAAGGATTGAGTCGATTCGCGAAGTCGACATGAATAAAAAATGTAATTTACATTTTTATGAATTAAAATGTCTGCGTAAATAAATTTCGAGTGCATCGATAGGTTTCATAAGTACCTCGTCACTTTATTTGCGTATGAATGAAAGTTATGCATATAAATATGAACGTTTTGTAGCTGGTTTTGTATCTTAACAATTATGTAATTATAATATATAGGTAGGCTTTGATTTGGCTTTGCTAATGCTTAATATATTTTTGATGTAATAGTTAGTAGTTTTTAAATAATTTTCGTAAAAAATTTTAGTTATCAATATTATCAATTATGTGAATCAAATTATTTCATGTGTATGTACTAAGTATATATAAATACAACAAGAAATACTATCTATCTTAAACAATCTTACGTGAACCATACACTATACAGCATATTACATACCTAAATATGATAATTATTAAAGCTTCCCTTTTATACAGCTGACATTGCATCAATAAAATAAAATCGTATTGCAGTTAGCAAACAATTCAATAAAATCAAAAAACGTAAGACAAACTTGAAAATATTTGTAGCATTAATACAAAACTCGGCAACCCGAACAAAATAAAAGCACACGAAACTGTATAGAACTGCGGGTTTTGAAAACCAATTACATTTGGCCGGCTAAAGTTTGCTGAAGGCAGATAGTCCCGAGGCAACGCGATCCGCTCCGAAAATTCTCAAATTAAAACGTTTCCAATATAACTAATGGCCTTTTAAGATTTTATAACAAAGAATTTTATCAGACAGATAGACGGAGTTGGCTCGCAAATTGAGAAACTTCGATCTGCAGAAGTTAATTTTATAATTGGTGTTTGCGGTTCAGATTGGATCCAGTTAGCGCTTTTTTGGTATGCTTTGGTTTTGGTTATAGTTTACAGTCGTTAAACAAGCTTGAGCCTATGTATTTCTCCTGCGATAACGTAAATAACGTAAAGATTAATTAATGAAATTCAAAATATTGTTTCCTTATTAATAGTAATTATTAGTAATTAAAATCACAGAACTAACAAACGATATAATTAATAGCTTATTATGTATCTATTTCGGTTGTTAAATTAAAGTTAGTATTCATTGTATTCCTCCTACTATTTAGTCCTTAATTAATAACTTTTTCTTTGTTTCACATTTACATTTAATTTAAAATGAACGATGTAGTTCAATAAGTCTATTAAACTGAAATGGCTTCTCCATGCGTAGAAAGACGTGAACTTCATAATACGCATGAATATAATGAGTGTGTTTATATGTTAAAATATAATGTGCAAGTACATGACTGGTTTTGTATAAATCTCGAAAGTATAGAATTCAAGACCCTCAAATCAAGCCCCAGTCGCTAATCACTGTACCAATGGTCAAATTCACTGCTAAGTTTACTTTTATTGAAAAAATGTTTATAATTAAATCATTTGATAAGAGAATACTCGTAACATTCAGTATAACTGTCCGTATTTACATAAAATGGTGAAAAACTCCACCTTATCTCGGCAAATTAACATTCTTTAGGAGATAAATTAAAGAAAGTTTCCTTAGTTAAAAATACTTGTAGGGTGACCATTTGAACTAATTGTTTAACACAAATTTATATCTATTTTTGTTGCTTTTTTTTGTTTTTAATATAGTTTTAGCCTTTAGCTTCGTTTGCGATGTACATCATAAAAAGTGTGTTATCATAATATTATAAGCCTATTAATTTAACAGACAAGAGAAAACTACCCATAATAATATTATACTTACCTATTTTATGTTCACTCACAATCGTTGTCATGAACACAGTATAACAATCATTCTGACTTACTGTGTAGTAATCCAACAAAATATAAATTACTAGGGGTCCGCCCCGACTTCGCCCGTGGTACATATTTCGCAATAAAAGGTATCCTGTGTTCTTTCTCAGGGTCTAAAGAATATCTGTGCCAAATTTCATCAAAATCGGTCAAGTAGTTTATGCGTGAAAACCATACATACATACAAACCTTTCCTCTTTATAATATTATTAAGTATAAGTATAGATATAACACGATAACATGTACTTGTAGGTCACCAGGTAAATAAAAACAATCCTAAAACAGAGCTACATTGCGTTATTTGATTTTTATCACACAAATAGATGCACATTCAACTGTATAATGTTATTTTTATTTCTCACAACTCAGCAATAAGTTCACCCAAGTGTGCTGTTAATGCAATTTGTTTTACGAGTTGTGAATATTTATAATGCTATTTAGGTTTAGACTCAAATATAAATCAAGTTTTTTGTACCGGTATGTTTTCGCGCACTAGGTTTTTTACTATTTAGGTGTAGTCGTAGAGCTCTAAATTTTATGTTGTCTTCATTTTTCATTTATTGAACATTAGGAGCGAAAATTTATGGGATGAAAATATTGGCTGTGATTAATCTGAAAGATGAAGTTGATCAAAATGCTTAGTATTTTGGATTTGATTATGAAACGGATTTCAAAGCAACGTTTCAAGCTAGCATTTATAAGGAGTACATCACTTGTATGGATTTGATACGATGAAATTACTTTCATTTGAAGCACGAAATTTTTTTCATATTATTATATCGAACATTAATTAATAGCTTAGGCGTTTTGTGGAGTGCCTACCTTCTCAATCCAAGACTATCAGTAATAACAAAATAAAACAATAACCTTTATATTTCAATGTCACTTCTTGTAAATTCATGGAGTCCCTACGCCATCTCAAGGCTACGTGAAAAATAGATTTTTTTTAAATAGGTTCTGTGGTGCGAAGTGATTTAATTTATTTATTTATTTTATTTTTTATTTTATTCATAAAAGGCACCTTACAGCTGTTATTAAGATAAATTATACAAATTACATATAAAAACGCCAATTACAAGGCACACCAATAATAGTCCAATTGTGTGACAACAAGAGGTAAACTAAAAGGGAACAATAATTGTTTTCTTTTTCTTTAACAAAAGTACAACAATTGTTCTTGATGAAACATAAAACGTACATGAAAAATAAATGTGACTTCTAGTAAACAAGCAACATCAACAAAATAACATTAAAGTTGAGAAAAAACAAAAATAAAAATGAGCCTAATAATGTGACTGTGTGAGTGAATGAGTGGATGTGTGAGTGAGTGTGTGTGTGTGTGTGTGTGTGTGTGTGTGTGTGTGTGTGTGTTACTTATTCAAATTATTGATAATCTGAAGAATTGCACTTTTAAATCTGGGACGTGACAAACTAAATATATCAGCTGAGCAAAATTTATTATTGTATACTTCAGGGAGTCTGAAATATGGAGAATTTTTAAGATAGTTTGTAGATGTTGAGGGCACTAAGAACAGATTTTTTTGACGAGTGCCTTGACTTGGAACCCGAAAATTTAAAGGATTCAAAATAGAGATACAGTCAAATTTATTATTTAAAATATCAAACAAGAACATTACGTCGATTAGATCTCTTCTATCCGATAGTGCGTTAATATTATAATGTTGGCAAGCTTGCTCGTAGCTATCAGGGAAATGTTTAGATTTAAAATTTAATTTCTTAAAAAATATCTTTTGTATCTTTTCTAGCCTATGGATATAACATTTGTAGACTGGTCGCCATATTACACATGCGAACTCAAGGATACTCCGAACATATGCGAAATATAAGACCTTTAAGCATCTTATATCATCAAAAGGTTCGGCTGTGCGCAAAACAAACCCTAAATTAGCAAAAGCCTTTTTTGTGACGTAGTCAATGTGATCGTTGTACGTGAGTTTCTCATCCAGTATCACGCCCAAATCCCTTACTGTATTCGTGGAAGGAATTTTTTCGTTGCAGATTGAGTATTCAAAATTTATAATATTTTTTTTATTTCTAGAGAAAGTTATTTTTTGGCATTTATTAATATTAACGGATATCTTATTTATGTTATAGTAGTTTGTTAATCTATTAAGGTCGTTTTGAAGTGATAGACAATCATCTAAGCTAGCTATTTTAGTAAATATCTTTTTATCGTCCGCATATAAAAGAAATTTAGAACTATGAAAGCATTTATCTATATCATAAAGATATATATTGTACAGCAAAGGCCCCATGTGCGAACCCTGGGGCACACCTGAAGGGATATCTACAAAGTTAGACCTATAACCACCAACTACAACGGCTTGACAACGATTTCTTATGTAAGAATCTATCCATCTTAGTAGGTTACCTTTGATATTAACGTCTGAAAGCTTGCTTATTAGAACATCGTAATTTACTCTGTCAAATGCCTTCTCAAAGTCTGTATATATTACATCAACCTGTACTTTGTCACTCATATTGATGTTGAGATAGTGGGTAAGATCCAATAAGTTCGTTAAGACATTTCGTGATTTTATAAAACCGTGTTGATTATGTGGAATATAATTCAGAGCATGTTTGTAAATACTTTTATACACTAGTTTTTCAAGCAATTTTGAGAATATGTTAAGCAATGAAATACCCCTATAGTTAGTTATTTCTTTTTTAGAATTCTTTTTATGGATCGGTACAATTAAGGCTTCCTTCCAACGTTTCGGAAAAACTCCTTCGGTGACTGAACGATTAAATAATATTTTTAAAGGCAAAAGAAGACCAGACTGACATTTTTTGACGAATATAGCTGGTATACCATCAGAACCAGCGCCTTTCTTAACATCTAAATCCTTAAGTAGTTTTAATATTTCTCCTTCATTACAAGATATAGTGTGTAAGCAGTCAGTTACATCAGATTCATAGGCATTAGGCGTTACGCTGGAGGAGATAGTCCTTTGAAACACGCTATGAAAATATTCGTTGAAAGCATTACAAATATCGCTACCATTTGTGAGAACACGTCCATTATAATTCATATTGCATGGTAAATTTGAGTTATTACGCTTGCTGTTAATGTAAGTCCAAAATTGCTTTGGGTCTTTAATGATGCTGTCTTGACAACGAGATAAATAGTTGGAATGACATTCATCCTGTAAGTATTTAACTCTCTTTCTAAGTAGAGAGAAGGATGCGTAGTCATTAGGGTTTTTGAAAATTTTCCATCGATTATGAAATTTAGATTTCTCTTTAATTGCATTAATAAGAGCCGGCGTGTACCACTTAGGGTAATGGCGTCGAGAAGATATCTTTATACATGGGACAAACGTATCGATGAGGGTATTAATCTTGCTGTAAAATATGTCTACGCATTCGTCCAAAGAACCTATTGTTAGAAGCTCGTACCAGTTTATTTTATTCAGTTCAGAATTTATGGCATCATAGTCTGCTCTATAAAATTTCCTCAGCTTAGAAAACACAGGTCGCAATTTTTTAAAACATATATCGTGTACACAAATAAACAATGGGCTATGAAATTTATCTATATTTACGAGTGCATCGGAACATGCCGTGCAATCGACAGAAAAATTCGAGAAGACAAGATCGAGAGTATTGCCACAGTGGTTCTGTGTGACGTTAAACTGTCGAGCTCCCATTAAATTTATAATATCGAGCAGATCTAATGCAGATTCAAGTAAATTAGAATTACAATATTTGCTTATTTTATACGTGTTGTCAGTCGACCATAAAATAAAAGGTAAGTTAAAATCGCCAATAATAAGAAATAGGTCATTCGGATGCCGATCATAAAGATTACGTAAAGCTTGATTAAATATTTTTAGGGTATTATGTGCGTCTGAATTAGGGGGTAGATAAAGCGCAAGAACGTGCAAATTCTTTATATCCTGTGTCTTAAATTTAAAAACATTCCCTGGTATCGTCAACCAAACACTTTCAAGGTCATCAGGAACGTTATGCAAGTTATGACTCAAAAATGTTTTTTTAATGTCATATTAATATCGCGGTTACGCATCAAATAATATATTCTATTAATGCATAATAAACAAGTAGATTCATTATTCACAAAGAACATCAGACACGAAAAAATATAGTCATTGAGGGTATGTGAAAAAATTTTGTTCAATATTGTTACTGTGCGTTCACTATTTAACGCAGTCAGGGGTGGTAAACATATTATTACAACAACGTTCATTGATATTTATATAACAATATTAAAGGAAGATTTAATTAAGTGCATTCTTCTGTAAATAAAGTGTATGTGAAAAGTGTGTGTATATATAGTATAAGTAAAAGTAATTTGGAAAATTATGTAAATTAATGTGATGTGGCTCATAATATAGAAAGCTATATTTTAATTGTGACTCGATCGTAGCAGTAAACAAAAAAACTATTTTAAATTCTCTAAAAAAATATTCAAGTCTTCTTCCGAAGTTATAGCCTTTGCTGGAGACTTCTCACTGGCGCGTAAGTAAATAACGCAATTTTTAACCCATACGAACTTTATATTACGCTCTTTTGCACGTTGTTTACAGGTATTTAACAAGATTTTGTTCGCGATAGTGAGATGTTCATTAATGAAAATCTTTACAGAGTTACCTCCAAAACCAAGGTCGTGCGACGATAGGCCTTTATTCTTGTTGCATTTTTTAAAATTAGCTATTAAAACATCCTTGCTCATTTTATTATTTAACTTCGCCACGATCTTTTTCGAAGCTCCTTGTTTACCATGTAAAGGTTGGATTCTGGTAATAAAATCTAAGTCTTCTTTTTTCAGATTACAGTCTAAGGCAGCTGCTAAGCGTAAAAATTCTTCAACTAAGTTTTCATTGGGTTTTTCCGGTAAGCCAACTATTTCAACGTTTAAGAATCTGTTCTTTTGTTGAGTACGTCGTTGCTCGAGTTCCAAGGCTGCAATAGCCTTCTGAAGACGTTCGTGATCCTCTTTTCTCTTAGAAGCTTCAATTTCATAAGCCTTAAATTTGTCTTCCATAATAAGCACCTGTGATTGAATTTTTTGCATATTCTCTTTAATTATGTCCGCTATTTTTAATTTTGAATCGATGTCCTCAAGTCTTTTGTAAATATCTTCAATAACACTGGTATTAAAAGTAGAGGTTAGTTCATTTAAATCATAGCGAAGCTTTTCAACTTGTTCCGGAAGTGAAGAAAGCGGCGAAAGCATGTCTTCGATTCTCTTCAATGATAATTGATAAGAACTTAAGTCTTCTAAGTTTTTTGTGGTACATCCAGATGATAACGTATTTTTACAATCCTGACAAAGCCATGAGGTTTGACGTTCAATCCCGAGTCTCCGCCAACCGATTTCTGAATATCCCGCACATTGAAAGTGGTAATTACACCGACAGCTGGAGCAAGCGGTACCATCAGAAACAGTCTCATTACAACGCTTACACGAGTTCATGCCGAAGGTTGCGAATACTGGCGTTACGTAGATAGGACGAAACAAGAAACGGATGACTCAATTCACGTAGTGATTCTTAGCTTGTTTGGCGTCGCGCGCGGCACCGCGGACCGAGAAGTCACAGAGTCCAGGTTCAAATCCACTCAAGAATATTTTTAAATATTAAATTTTAAATTCCACTTTACGACAAAAACTACGTTCTTGCACACACAGATCTCAAGACAGACTGTGACTGTGTGTAATGATCCAAGATTGGGATGCGGATCACGCTGACTTTAGATTTTTTATTTGTAATTGATTAAACGGGGGAGTAGATTGAAATTCTTTAGCACGTGTGACGGGAATGAAAGTGGGAATATGAGGGTTTGAAAGGGCCTTCGTCTATCAAGGGTGCTTTTTAATTTGCTAGGTTTAAATGCTGCGCGCTTATTACGAGATTTAGCGGTGTATTATGTTGTTAAATGTTAGTATTGTCATGTTAAAATGGCAAGATATGAGCTTTTTAGTTGACGGGTAGTGCGATAAAGATATAAATGGAAAATTATTTGATTCATCTCTAGAGAGTGCTTAATACATTCTTGACATTCTGTTCAAATAAAAGGGAATAAGAATAAAACCTTATCTCGTTAATGTAATATTTACTCAGAGACAATACAAAACATACAAAAAAGAGCAATCCCGGCGCAGTGTGGTGACTTATTACTTATTTGATTATTGTATAATACATAGCATACCTATGATAAAAGTGGGAACAAATAGTGAGATGTTAAAAACCTGAAGTTTGCAGCTGAAGAAGTGAAAGTGTCGAAACAGTCTAGATGAATTATCTAATTGAATAAGAAATTATAAAACAACTAGCGGTCCGCCGCGGCTTCGCCCGTGGTACATATTTCGAAATAAAAGGTAGCCTATGTTCTTTCTCAGGGTCTAAAGATTATCTGTGCCAAATTTCATCAAAATCGGTCCAGTAGTTTATGCGTGAAAACCATACATACATACATGCATACATACAAACCTTTCCTCTATATAATATTAGTATAGATATTTGTATTATGGAACGAGTCAACAGATAAACATACAATACGAAACCAACGAAAGCCTATTTCGTAAAAACGCATATAATTAATATTAGGTATTCGAGATTCTAACCAATTTCTTATAAAAGATAAATCATCCAATACTTAATTTAAATATAACTTTTATCTTCATCTATAACTTCAAAATTAATAAAATCTTACAAGGCATTTCTGAATATCAAATAGCAATTATTGTCATAAAATATAAATCATAAAACTTATTCTGGGCACTAACCTCGATGACTTTATTGTCATTCGGCTAAGCTCAACTTTTAATATTTTATAAAATATTCAAAGATTTTCTATTAATACTGTAAAAAGCGAATTCTTGTTATAACGGGTTAAAAGCACTTAAAACTTTTTTGGTGATGGTAATGTTATAAATTGTAGTAGTAAGTACATAGAATTTTTCCATTTTACAGTGGAAAATATATTTTATTATACGTGTTATATACCTACTGCTAAAGTTTTTTCAATTAATTTAAACCGATTTCTAAATATTATAAAACTATTTAAATTTAAAACTAATATAAGTTTTAAAATTATTATTAAAAATGTCATTATTAAATAGACTTTGATACTCTGCCAATGTAAAATTAAATACCAATTAAGAAAGTAAAAAATAACATTATAGGTTTCGTTCAATATAATTTTTAACAGACCACAAGTTATTTATTAAGTAACCGAATTCAAAAAAAGGAGGAGGTTATCAATTCGGCTGGTATGTTTTTTTTGTTAGTACATATTTAGTAGTCGTAGTAACAGAGACTCAGAATTTTTTTATAAATTTCTTTCCAACTATCTCTACGTTTACACAAAGTTTTTGGATTAAATGCAATAAATATGTCACCAAAGTGCCAGCCCTAATTTCAAATTAACAGCTGCGACGTATAGAAAAAATCAGATGAACGTTCATTGAGACTTGCTAACATCAGAGTTGGAGCGTTAATTATTATAGTCTGGCGCACACACGAGAGTCTACGAAAGCTTTACTACCAATTTCGCGAAATTCAATTTCATACGTCATTGTTATGTGATGTAATAATGCAAAAATTGGACGATTTAATGAAAAAGATTTTGGGAGCATCCCTAATTTTTAAGACAAAACTAACTGTAGATACTCCTTTACTAGCCAGAGAAAGATCTGATTAAATCAGGGTGTAGATGTTTTGTAGTTGGAACTAACACACACAAAATTATAGTCATGGTTTTATTCTACTCGTAAAGATACCGTACATATAATTGGTATATTAATGTATATAATATACTAATATGTACGGTACCTACATTTAATAAATAATTGTTGTGCAATTTTATTTCTATGATTATCGAAGTGAAACTGCTTAAGGCGCATTGAGAGTAAAATTTCATAGGCGCGTCATGGAAATACCGTCACGTCATGAAGTAAGTTAACGGTTTGGTATCGTTGAATCTTGCCAAAGAAGTTTCACATCTGACACGTGTGCTCAGCACACGCGCTCTTTTTTGTATAAATGTTTTTTCTATATTTATGTGGATTACAGTATATTTAGAATTCAAAGCATTTGTTTTTATCAGTCAGTTAAAAATAGTTTAGAAACCACGAGATCAAATGAGTGTACTAATTATAAAGTTTATGTTTCAAATTGAAATAGCTCTTCACAGAAAAGTATGTATAGAGTTTTGTTGAGAAAAATTCAGATAGACTTTTACGATAAAATACTTTGTTATTTTCATAAATAAAGAAACAAATGTAATTTGTTCTTACATTTAAATTCAAATTCAAATTAAGTACATTTATTTACAAGAATGTAGTTACAAAAAAGGTGTTATTACAATGTACATAAGATAATGTCCTTAAAACAACCTTAAATATCGATATTTCAAATTGATTTTTTTAAATTGAAATTTAATTACTTATATATAGAACGTCATCTTCAAAACTTTTGTCAACCCATTATTTTAAAACTTAGCTAATACCAAATTTTTTTCCCAATTCAATCATAATGAAAATTGCTAAAATACCAAATATAACGCAAAATGACAATCGGTAAGTTGCTTCAAAAGGCTACAATAAGTTGGATAATCCTGGAAGGATTTATTTGCCCTCGCTTCAGTGGCAGGGGCGTATTCATATGTAACTTTTATTTTTTATTATTTCACTTTCCCATTTGGGGTTCCGTTGGGAGATATATATTTTTATAAAATACTAGCGGTCCGCCCCGGCTTCGCCCGTGGTACATGTTTACGTTTTCTCTACATAAGAACCTTCCTCGTACTTCAAGGAATATAATAAAAAAGAATTATCGAAATCGGTTCTGCAGTTCTCGAGTTATGCGCTTACCAACACATTTTGCGATTTATTTTTATATATAAGAAGATTATTGAGACATTTGGTTATTACGTCTCCTTGCTAGTTAAGTTGACAATATGCTTTTAGCAGAGGTTTAGAAAAAGGCAGAGGCTTGTCTATACTAATATTTTAAAGCTGAAGAGTTTGTTTGTTTGTTTGAACGCGCTAATCTAAAGAACTACTGAAACGGATTTGAATCATTCTTTCGGTGTTAGATAGCCCATTTATCGAGGAAGGCTATAATATATCATCACGCTAAGACCAACAGGAGTGGAGCCACGCGGGTGAAACCGCGGGGTGCAGCTTGTTTTAACTATAGCGTAGTTTTTCTTCTTTTTAGATGGTAATATATTTAAGCATGTAAAGATAAGTAAGTGTGTAAGTTTTCTGAAGAATGTACGTACTTTATATACAAAGCCTATTTTTAAGTTTTGCGTAGTAACTTTATAACTAAGTGCATACTTTATTATATGTACTAACTAATATGAAGATACTAGCTTTCCGCCCGCGGCTTCGCCCGCATTTTCAAAGATAAACCCGCATAGTTCCCGTTCCCGTGAGATTTCCGGGATAAAACCTATCCTATGTGTTAATCCCAGTTACCCTCTATATGTGTGCTAAAATTCATTGTAATCGGTTCAGTAGTTTTTGCGTGAAAGAGTAACAAACATCCATACAAACTTTCACATTTATAATACACTAGATTTCCGCCCGCGGCTTCGCCCGCGTTTTCAAAGGAAAACCCGCATAGTTCCCGTTCCCGTGGGATTTCCGGGATAAAACCTATCCTATGTGTTAATCCAAGTTACCCTCTATATATTGTGTGCTTAATTTCATTGTAATCGGTTCAGTAGTTTTTACGTGAAAGAGTAACAAACATCCATACATCCATACATCCATACATCCTTACAAACTTTCGCCTTTATAATAGTATTAAGATTGGTTTATCCAGCCTAACTATAGTACAGAATTTGTTTCTAAAATTGAAAATATTTTTCTGCGTTATTATTTTCACATCTATATACCTAGATGTAAAAATGAAACCCGTTTTCCTTGGTCACGGCATCACGTGTGAACGGGTGGACCAATTTCGATAATTCTTTTTTTATTATACGAGGAGGATGGTTCTTATGTAGAGAAAACGTAAATATGTACCACGAGCGAAGCCGGGGCGGACCGCTAGTTTAAAAATAAGATTCAAATAAATATAAATGAAATAAGAGCAATCAATGAGTGAATGATTTTAAAGTGAGCGCTTTTGAATCGTCATACAACAGAACCACCGTGCTAGAAAGTTCGAATACAAGCATACGGAACCCGTATTCTTCGAAATATTATAGAAAAATGTCACAAAGCCTAGGGTTCGGACAATCTACGTTGAATCTATAGCGGCGCCG
>CAJQZN010028052.1:0-17737 GCA_907164685.1 Colias eurytheme | reverse complement strand
TAATTACGTGCACGATTGTGCTGTTCTTTGTAGTAGCTGGAGCTAATTATGTACATTAAACGTTTTGGAAGTGAAATCCTTTCCACGTCGAGTGTACTGGGAGCTACACGCGTGTATTTTCGAAAAAGGTAAATATGACCCATCCTCACAATTGATGTAACAATTTCGCGCCATGGCTAAGTTATCGATTTTTACTGTTGTGTATGATTTCTTGGTGTCTGCAAACATTTTTTTGCTTGTTTCTGTGAATTTTATGTTTTTGTTTGTCCAACAGGTACTTATTATAAAATAGGTACTATAAACGGATAGAATAGAAAATATCACGTATCATGGCGAGTTAAGACTCTTGTCTGGCTCAGACTTACCTTATTATGATGATGAAGTAGAAGAAGAGGATCATGTTAGAGTGCAGAGTGTGTTTCAAGCGGAGAAAAGCGAAAACCCGAATTCAATACCTTTTACAATAAAACTAAATATGGGGTTGACGTCGCTGATGAACTTTGCGCCTCATATGATGTGAGTCGTAACTCCAAAACGTGGCCCCTGACAATTTTTATGCCATGTTGGACACACAGGAATTAATGCGTTTATAATACGTCGCATAAATAAAAACAAACCAAGCGATAACAGACGTAATTTTTTGATAAACCTAGGTCTGATCTGGTCTTAGAACATTTGAAAATTCACCGGGAATTGAATCGATAGCAAGGACAAATGGGCAAAAGAATCAGAGAATTTATTGGTGGATCATCAGAGGAGGCACCTGCAATTCCCGCAAAAGATGATAAGAGTCTCCGGAAAAAAAATAGTAAAACAAAACATTTTTGTCAAGCTTGCCCTAAATTTATTTGTCCTGAACGCATCATGGCTTTCTGTATTGATTTCATTTACAACAAATATTCTAATTAGCTTTGTTAAAGTTTTTTTTCTAATATATTAGACTTAAGTTTATAAAAATGCTATTCGTAACCAAAATTACTGGTTATTAGCGTAGTAATGACATGAAAACGTAAGAAGTCTATATTTTATTCCTATTTTTATGAGTTTATGTCAAAGTTGATTAAAGTGAATAAAACGTTGGTAAATTATTATTTTTATTTTATATTATCAAAACCAGAATACCTATAACCTATAATAATAACACAGAATACTAATTTTCTTAAAAAGTTTAAAAATAACAACTATAAAATATATGGGTAATATTGACCCACCTCAACGTTCGCGTATCTGTTTTCTACCACAATGACGCCGGGTTAAAAAGGAAAACGTAAAAATGAAAAGTCCAACCGCAACTTTTAAAGACTTATTCAATGTCTATTCACATACGTCCAGGAAAATTTCATTACGACCACAAGTTTAACTACTTTTAGCAACTAAGAAACATAAATATGCCATTTCATAAGAAATTCGCCAAACAAGAAAATAATACTGCAGACTAATTCATACCAAGTGACTCTGAGTTAATTTAATTAAATTTAGAATCTCTATCTTCTTTCTGAAGTTAATTAAAACAGACCATTTTATTTTAAAAGTTCCATTAAGAATTCGCATGGACAATGGAATCGAAACATAATTATAAATGGAATTTATTTCCGGTATATTGAGGTATTAGGTTTACATTGACTGCATTGACATCAGTTTCTGATCGATTTCTATACAAGCAATAAGCAAGCAATCGAAATACAGTTATAGTTGAATACATGTTTTAAAATACAATAATTGTAGTGTAAAGTTTCGCTATAAATTGTGTGTCAATATGCTGTAACATTACGTTAAACGACGCTACGAAGAAACGCAGGACAATGATGAATGGCGGCCACTTGCGACTAATGCATTTTTCGTGTTGCACTTGAATTAATGCGTCATCCTTTTACTTTAAGTGAGTAAATTGAGCTCAAACTATGGTTACACTTTACGAGAGTATGGTACAATTTTGGGATTTTAAGCTTTAAATCCGGATTATTCTAGCTCAATTTATCCTACTTAATTAAACAAATATTACGTTAGGATTACCTTTGGCAAATATTGCACGAACATTTATATTTATATTGGACTATAATTAACATTCAATGGGATAATAATACCGGGTATGAATGTAATTAATTTAGTTTATATTTAGAATTATTGATAAATGATATGTTGATGTTAAATCTGTTGTAACTTCGCACCGTATCATAAACTATAAACTTAGGTATTTTCAGTAATTTCTCATTGTGAAATATTCTTTGAAGACGTTCATGATCAATGAAAAAATACCTTGTTCATAAATGTGCGTAATTAAGGAAGAAGTAAACATGGTTAGGTATTCTTGGTATTCCGAGAGGAAGCCAGTAACAAGTCAAGCTAAATGGTAGGTTTAATGAGAATACTTATATTCACGGATCGACCGTCGGTATTCGTGACACGTCCGAGCTGTGTTTGGCTGAAGATAGCAATTTACTTTCCGGATCAGTCGCTACAAATTACCGATAAACTTTTCACGTTTTGTACGAATAAAAACGGATATTTTTTTCACAATGCTTTATTACCTCTGATAAATTAATACTGACTATATGAAGTAGATTTAATAAAGAATGGTTACCACTGTCTCGAAGTTAAAGGGACGCAGCATAAATTCATAAGGTGCTGATACAGTCTACCTTGAGGACAGATTCAGCTTGATATTACTTTTCTGGGGTCAGACAATAACTTCATAAATTTCGTTGTCATACGATTTGCGAAAGTATTTTACATTCAATAAGAATCCAAGTTTAGTTGAAAATGAGAATTAAAATGTGCTGAAACAGAAAAATGATTAAAAAAGTATTTTTGGCTGCTTTCTACGTTGATAAAATTTAATTTTTATAAATTAAAAATGTTTATTAATTTTACACTGGACTATGATTAATTTTTCTTCATCTCAATAATTTATATTAAATTTTATGGACCCGTGATTTCGTATGAATATTAGCCTATTATTCAAGTAAGTTTACATTAGAAACAATATCTAAATAAGACATATTTTAAAGTAGGTACGCACGTTCAATGAACAAAGGTTTCATCAATATAATTTATGCAGAATCTGAATAAAGTTTCCCGGACGATGTCGTTATTTTTTCTCAGTGGATCTTTTCTGAATTTTATCGAAAACTTTGATTTCGCAACGCAGTCACGTTTTTGGCGTCACTTCAGCAGAGATGCGCTAGAGTTTAATAATATAATAGAGCAGAGGTCGTGCAAGTTACCTAAGAACTGTATTATATGTAAGACAACATCAATATACAATAGACTCACATGACTGGGTATGTGATGTAGGTTTTGTATACAAAAGAGAGTAATATTATTGGGAATATTTTGGGTGATATTTTGATATACACTTCATAAATTTAATCAAATATCAAGAGGCGAAAAGAAGATAATGATATATTTTTAAAATCGCCTAGCACTAGCACATTTAGATTTCAACAATTCAGCGATAAATAATAAAATCTATGGCAATGCACAAGTGCGCACAGTCACGAACACTCACGATTCCCAGCCAATAAATCTCGCACAAAGCCGAAAAAACAAACGAAACGATTGTTATGTGCGGTATTCGTTACATTCGTATGCACATTGTACCACAGTGGCGGGCTGTCATGCGGCGTAATTCTTTGAAAACGTTCATGACAGCTTTTTCACTAGGAAACCGGATTTGCTCATCACTTGCACTCAGCTGTCTCGGTGTCTAAATCACTTTTTAGAGGTGGTTAAGACTTTGTCACCTGCATTCTTTGATGTACATGGAATCGATATAAGTTACAAAGTCGCTTCGTAGATTATGTTTTCTTACCATCGACATATTAAGATTTCTATTTCTAACTTTTATCTTGGTAAAATGTCATTAAAGGATTGATTTTTTATTATAACATTAAACGATCTATTTTAGTCGTTTGCACTTAAAGGGAAGGTGATTCTAATATTAGTATCACCTAATAGAATCGTAGTCAATTAAGGATCGTCAATAAAAGGCGTCCGCTTTGAAAAGCACACATTAAAAACGATTTTCCGACGCAAAAAAATAAAGAAGGATGCTATAATTTGGTATGGGTGTATTTTTCTCACACACTATTGCTTTGAATATTTTTTTCACGTAGGTCGTCCCAGATACGGTGGGCTTCAGAGGACGTGAGGGCGGAAAGGCATGTCAATTGGAACGGTGATCAATCTACCACTCCGGGGTGACGTATGGACAGCCAAAATATCGATGGTCTCCACGCAAAATAAGATTTTAGATAAACATGTAATGCGCTCAACTTAGTGGAAAGAAATGATGTTTGTTTTGACACCCTGATTAGTATTGATATATTTTATAAACTTTGAAGCTCTGTATTTTATGGACAGCCATAGACATTTTTAGTATCGTCAAATATTTCAAAGAGATAGACAGGGTAGATACGGATGATAAATCCTTCTGACCCTTTAAGCTGTGTATGTTCTGGTGTGTCCTTAAAATGAACTATAAATTAAATTTCTAAACTACCAATTTGAGTTAGAGACGTTGTCTAGGTATTCTGTGTCTTCTAGTTACAGGCTATATTACGTATCGTTTAATACGTCACCCTTGTGCGGATCTAAAATCCCATATTAAAATTTATTTCTTGGAAAATGCTTTGTTCTCTGTGCAAATAAATGGTTACGAAATGAAGGGCTTAATTTAGCACATTCCATACAAATAGTATACGCGAGATATTACCTCAGTCTGTATAATTATTGTTACGTATTCATCTCTACCATTGAATACGCTTTAAGAAACTTAACACACGAATGGATGTACTATTTTTAAATATTGTGTACAAGAACATAACTATTAACATATTACTTTGATATGCATTAATTGATTCATATTAATAAAATGTTAAAACATTTCAAGTCTGAATCTAAAACAATTCTGCAAACCTAAACATTACCTATCCCTTTACTTTAAAAGCTCATCGATCGAATAAAAACCTCGCAATTTTACGACAGCGCAGCGAGAAAATAAATTATCCTTAAAAAAGGAGTCTCTTAAATGAAAAACCAGTCGCAACCGGTCCAAACATTTAGGGGCTAAGCGCAAACGGCTCAATAAAAGGCGGTATGTCCCGTTACTAAACAAAACTGCCAGTCATTAAGGGGCGGACGAAAACATTCACTCCAATTATCTTCGGCGCGGTCGAGAAAAACGGACCGGCAGACCTAATGACGTTGTCAGCCAATCCATCAATCTATTAGGACCTTAAGACTTAAATAACACTCTAAAAAATCCGATCTTGAAACAAATTTAACCTGTCTGACGAAATAATTTACGGCGCTCCCATCTTTTTAGGGAGACCTTTACTGAACGAGCCGTGGTTACCTACCTACTGTATTATGTATTTGTATTTAAAGGGTTAATTATTGCAAGATAAAAATATACTACATAGGTAAATGAATTAATGAATCAACAGAAACCTTTTTCATATAGAGGTATAAAATATACCGGATATTTAAAAAAACTTTCCATTTTCGCTACCCAACATGGAATTCGTCCGACTTCCACTCGGATTGTGTTAGTGTTCAGACGTGTATTTTGCTGCGCCGCTTCTTTAAAACCGGTTTACCTTGACTACTTAAACTACGGACTTTTTCAAAAATGTCAAAAGTACAAAGATCCCCACCCGGTAACAAAGTGCACCATGTCTCGTCTGAAAATGATATTACTAGACTTGATCCCGAAAATACCTTAATTGGAAGAAGGCAAAAGAGGCTTCGTACCGATGTTCACTCCTCCGAGGAGAAATCTTTGAAAGAAGAACTACTTGCTATGCTTACTACTTGGAAAAAGGATCAAGATATGACATTCCAAGCTATGAGAACTGAAATTGCTGAGTTGAAACAACAGTTAACTGGAATACAACACCAAAATTACAGAATTAGAAAAATCTATCAATTTTTTGTCACAACAGTATGAAGATATCAAAGAAAAACTCTCCTGTATGGATAAAGAAAGGCGTGAACAAGTGCTACAGATTTCTACTTTGGATAATAGAATTGATGATATGCAAAAAAAGGCGAAGTTCACAGTTTTGGAGTTTCGTAACTTACCTCAAGCACAACAAATAAAGTCTGAGACACAACAAGATTTATTTGATATTGTTCAAAGAATGAGTAATGCATTAAATATCGAATTACAAAAATATGACATAAGGGATATCTTTCGAATAAAAGGAAAATCTGGTAATTCAACAATTATAGCAGACTTTACATCCGTGTTAACTAGAAATAACATTCTAAGTGCAGTGAAACAGTATAACAAAGATAACTCACAAAAATTAACCTCCTCGTCTATTGGACTACCCGGTCCAAGCTCACCAATATTTGTATCTGAGAGTTTAACAGAAAAAGACAGAAGGCTATTTGCTGTGGCGCGTAACAAAATTAAAGAATTAGGTTTCAAATTCTGTTGGACAAATAAGGGAAGAATTTTTGTGCGTAAATCTGAAGGTTACCCTCGCTATGAAATTAAAACGGACTCTGATTTGTTAAAGTTAAAATCAACCTGACTATATTATTATTTGTGCCAATTTACATTTGTATTGTTTAGTTTTCCAATAATGTATTTTAAAGTCTTAGATATATTTTTAATGTACTTTTCTCAGTGTATCCAAAGCCTTATCACTTACTCATTACATTATAAAATTATTTTACATCTACCCACACTAACTCGCATAGCTACTTATTACATTCTGTACCCTATTGCAAAGACAGAGAATACAAGTACAACTACCATGTTTAACTACACAAATCGTAAAATTATAAATTTCTTCATTACTCAAAACAAGCGTTTATCTTTACAGTTTGAGTGCATTATAATATTATTTGTAGCCTTCAATAGTTTTGTGGTGACATTACATATATGTTACACTAAAGTGTTATTAAATCATTTATTTGTATTGCAGTTTGTTAAACATCCAAAACAGATTTCGATCTCTTCACTAATGCTGTGGTATAATATTATGTTTGGCAAAAAATCAAAAAAGTTAATTATGGATTATTTTTTGATACTAAATATAATAATTATAGATTATTCAATTGCTTTGTGTTTAATGGAAATTAAAATTCAGTCATCTTCATCATATTGTGTGTTCAACGGTTACGGGGCCTTGAGATTTAATTTTATAAATCATGATATTTCTGGTAAGTCAAGTTATTACCTCGTTAATTACTTTTTATTCAAAGTTCAGTTGCATAAAGATAAATGTCGTTTCACTAGACTTTTGATACCAGAAAATGACATAAACTATACTTATAACTTGAAACAGTTTATGTTAAAAATCTATCGATATAAGTTATTGGACCTGTTTGTGAGTATTTATTCATCTTACTCGAATAACATAATTTTATATCCAAATTATTTATTTGTTACACAAATTGCATTTTACCAAATTTCCGTCTTAAACTCATGCCTAAGGATTAATTATTACTATTTTCTAGTGACAAATTTTTATTCCGGCCTAATGTTCATCTGCATTCTTACTGTGTTCGTCACTTATGTAACGTATATAGTGTTATTTTTTAAGGAACGTAAAATTAAAACCATTTATAATACACCGCTAACTAAAACTTATATTGTATATCGATTTAAATTATTTATTTTTATTAAAATTATTGCGTCTTGTCTTGAGGTTTTTGTTATAGATACATTGTGTATATTTTTATTTCAAATTCGCGGCGATTAATGACTACATAAATAATTTGGACGACACCTCCTTTTACGAAGCTATATCTTGCTCCCCTGAGGATTGCTCCCACTTACTGTCTTCTGATAATAATCATCTTAACCTTACAATATTATCACAAAATATACGTAGCATCAAGGCGAATTTTTCGGGACTTGTAACTTTACTAGACAGAGTAAAAGTATCGTGTGATCTTATTATTTTATCTGAATGTTGGCTATCTTGTAATCCTATTATTCCAAATCTGGATGGCTACTACTCCCATTCAACTTCTTGTAACTTTAATCAAAACGACGGGGTTATAGTTTATTATAAAAACACAATAAAAGATGTAAAAATCGTTGAATTTCATATTGACGAAGCTAACTGTTTGCTTATATATATTGGCTGTGACTTAGTTATATTAGCGTTATACAGACCCTATGCTTTTCAAGATCCTTCAAATTTTCTAGTCTCGTTGGATAAAGTTTTAGCTGACCTAAAATCTTATCGGAATATTGTGTTGATTGGTGATATTAACATTGATATTAGGCCTAATAATACATCCAATCACACATCATCTTACCTCGAAATTCTTGGGCACCACGGTCTCATTCCGGGCCATTCTTTTCCTACTCACGGACTAACGTGCCTTGACCATGCCAACATTAAGACTCGTTCTCCGGCAAAGATTTTTGTTTTGGAATCAACTGTTACAGACCACTTCGCTATTGTATTGTGTTTATCACAAAAAAAGCGGAAAGAAGCAAATGACTCACTTTTCACCAAAATAAATGAAGATAAAATAACTTCTGCTCTAAACTCAATTGACTTTCACCCTGTTCTTTCGACCCTAGATGCTAATTCAGGCGGCAGACGTATTTATAGAAATTATCACCTCCGTTATATTATCCTGCTCTATTGCCCTTTCATTACCCCGTAGACGTAGGCCTATCAAACCGTGGGTAACTCCAGGATTATTGAGATGCATGCGTCATAGAGATAATCTTTTCAAAAAACATAAAAAATCGCCAAATGATGATTTATTGAAGCTGACCTATAAGAGATATCGCAACTTTTGTAACGCGTTATTACGTAAAGCTAAGATAGATTATGAGAAACTTGAATTTGCTAAGGCAGGCAAAAACTGTAAACAATTGTGGAAGGTCATTAAATCTGTTATTGATTCTAATAAACCGCAATCTACAGCTCACTATCTAATATCTAAAAATGAGTATACCTCTATCTGCGCCATTAATAATTATTTTGCCAACGTTGGAAAAAACTTAGCGGAAGCAATCCCGTCTTCTCAGCATAGTTACGTTGCTCCTGCTCACCACTTTGAATCTTTTGTTCTCTTAGCGACGGATGACAATGAAGTCCAGAATATCATTAATTGTATCAAGAGTGACTCCTGCTCTGGATGGGACGGTATCTCGTCTGCTTTTTTAAAAAAACATGTTAAAGTTCTTCTTGCCCCACTTACCCATATTTTCAATCTATGCCTTACTACCGGTACTTTCCCTAACGCTTTCAAAAAAGCCCTAGTGCTTCCAATTTTCAAGTCTGGGGACCGGAACTGTGTCGAAAATTATAGACCTATTTCCATTCTTCCAGCTATGTCCAAAATTTTAGAAAAAATTATAAACAATAGACTCGTAAATTACTTAGAATCTCGCAAACTTCTTTCGACTAATCAATATGGTTTTCGTAAAAATCGGTCTTCCACAGACGCCGTTAACAACTTAGTAAATCACCTTGTTTCACAAATGGACAAAAAAAAAAATGTATGGTGTTGTTTTTGGATCTTGCTAAAGCTTTCGACACAGTTTCGATCCCAATCTTACTGTCTAAACTGGAGGCCCTTGGAATAAGAGATCTTCAATTATCGCTGTTTGAGTCATACCTCACTAACAGAACTCAATGTGTTAAAATTGGATCTCTTACAAGCTCCGAGCACCTTATTTCTTATGGCGTGCCACAAGGCAGCATCCTCGGCCCGAGCCTATTTTTAATTTATGTGAACGATTTGTGTGATATTAGATTGCAAAATGGTGTAATATTCTCTTATGCAGATGATACGGCTTTGGCTTTCTCGTCTAAATCATGGCTCAAAACTTATAATCTTGCACAGCAAGGTTTCAACTCCGTTTTACATTGGCTAGATAACAACTTGCTGACCTTAAATGTTAAAAAGACAAAATTGGTAACTTTTTCAATACGCAATGACATATCTGTTACTAATCACCTCCAAATTTTGGTTCCTTCTATCACGAATCCATCGAATCCAGCTGTTATTGAAAGAGTATCATCTATCAAATATCTCGGCATCATTGTTGACTCCTCGCTAGCTTTTAAGGAGCATATAGAAACTGTTGGGACTAGGATACGAAAACTTATGTATATTTTTAGGCAACTACGCTCATCAGCTGACAATTCAATTATGAAAATGGTATATATAGCGCTGTGCCAGTCTGTCATTTTGTATGGAATTGAATCTTGGGGTGGTACATATAAATCTTATCTAATTCAGCTTGAACGTGCCCAAAGGGCAGCTTTGAAGGTTTGCTTTCATAAGCCTCGATTATATCCAACAGCAGAATTATACAAATTATCTCAAGTACTAACAGTTCGCCAATTGTTTATTCTTAAAACCGCTTTAAAACAACACAGTTCCACTCCTTATAATCCCCTTACTGAGCGTCGCAATTATATAATAGCTCCGACAATTAGATTAAATACATCGTTCAGTCACAGATTCTTTTTATTTCTTGGCCCTTACATTTATAATAAACTCCAAAATATTCTATCTGTACATTCATTAAATTATCACAAACTGAAAATATTACTTGATAGCTGGCTAAAGGGACTTTCATATGCAGAGACTGAGACCTTTTTAGATTCATTTATCTAATTTGTTCACATTAAGATTTCAGATGCACACGCACTCAAACTCACTCACACTCACTCACACTTCACACTCACTCTATCTTCACAATCACTCACACTTCATCCGGGTACACTTTTGCATGTTTAATTTTAGTTTTTCTTTGTATTATTTTATTTTATATATATTTTTTTCTTTTGATAATGTAACTAAAGTAATTTGATTTTTAAGTTACATACATATTTGTCTAAACTATAATGTTCTGTTCATCCGAGTGGTGGAGACCTGGTGACCTATATTACAGGTTTTACACCTACCATGGGCACCAGCTTTCCACACCTGTTGCCTGTTTAATGTTATTATGTTACTGTACATGTACTGGAAAGAAATAAATGAATTTATTATTATAATTCGAGAATATCGGTTATTTGAAACTTAAATTTTGCTTTTATTATGAATTCTATTCACAAATTGAAGTCCGCCATTTCAGGCCACGCGGCAGCGCGCTAAACTAAAGCCTCAATTTCTTTTATATTACTCACAATTTACGGTATTGGTGAAGTGTTAAATTATGAGGGTAGTGAATTCACAAATCTATTACACGCTATAGGAAAGGGAATGCTTAATTGATATAATTTCTGTGAGCTGCAGTCCGAGATGCCAGCTACTTCTTACAACTTCGAATGAGAAAATTATTTTCCATTAACGCTCGGGTGCGTCTGAACATACTGCTCGTGAAATTAAAATCAATTACATCCAGTGGAACTGTACAAACTAGAAAATTCTCCGATACCAACTGCACCAAGTTTGTTGAATTTATTTGAAGTTGAGGACATTACAACATAGATTTACTGGTTGCAGTAAATGTATTGAGAATTATTTTATACGTAGAGTTAAAAAAAGAGTGTACATATTACATGCATGAATAGTATTGTTTCTTTATCTTAAGAACAGTTATATAGTAAAATTTACGGACATAAGGAAAGAATGTTCTAGGGGTTCTTTTCATATATAATAAAACTAGATTTCCGCCCGCGGCTTCGCCCGTGTTTGCAAAGGAAAACCCGCATAGTTCCCGTTCCCGTGGGATTTCCGGGATAAAAACTATCCTATGTGTTAATCCAAGTTACCCTCTATATGTGTGCTAATTAATTTCATTGTAATCGGTTCAGTAGTTTTTACGTGAAAGAGTAACAAACATCCATACATCCATACATCCATACAAACTTTCGCCTTTATAATACATATATATTAGATGTTAATGATAATTGAACGAACGCGGATTTAATTTTTTGTATACAGATGAAGTATTATACACCAACCATTCTAACCAAGTTTCAAATATAAATAAATAAACTAGTAACTTGAAATATAGATTTTAATGTTATCATCCCTCCTCAAATTCCTGTGGATTCTAAAATACTTAGAAAAATTTTAAAATTCCCTAACAAATGTCTCTCCTACTAAATGTCTTCTGTATAAACAGTTGCCAAGTTATAAATAGTTGATGTTTTAGATGCTGAGTGTTTAAACAATGTGAAGGGGCTCAAACTCGCAACTCCCAAGTTTCTAAATAATAGAAACAATTATGACGATCTGTAAAATTTGCGCGTTCAAAGTAAAGGTTAACTTGACTTAAGTAAATTAATACCAAGCTCGGCACGGAACGTTTATTTTGCGATATTTTATTTCCTTTCGAAATATAATTTAGAAAATACAAAAGTTAAGTTTAGAATAACATCTTTTCATTTATTTGTGATTGAAGTTGGGTATAAGATTTTTCTATTGAAATATTTTAATTATTAGACCGAATTATTGTTTACCGTTGGGGCCTTCCTGGTAAATACCTTAGACTTACCGCTATTTAGTATGCTTTTTAGGGAGATTTCATAATACCTATGCTCATTTCATAGAAGTCTTTCGGCTTGGTTGTATCATCGTATTAATTTTTTTAAGAACGAGCTTTTGTTTGAACTCAGAGATTATTACAAGAATATTACAATTATAAATCCTGTCTTAGTACGCTATTCCTAGAAATAAAGGAAGTTCCGCGTAACAACTGCTACAACTTCGCTAATTAGAAACGGTCCTCAATACTGAAAATAAATGATATTTACATAAAATAAACAATCTAAAAATGTTCAGATTTGATTGTTGTTGAAATATATTTTCTGAAAAAACAACAAGAAAAGAAGAAAATATGTCTGTAGACTTATTAAAGCCGTTTAAAAATGATAGACGCGCACATAAATACACTTCCCCATCGCGGTCAGGGGTGAACAGCGGAACCCTTTTCACAATAAAATTCAATAAGCAACTGCGGCAACCTTTCATCGATAGCCTCAGCAGGCTGGTTATGATATTGTTAAAGAGCACCGCTCACCCGCTAATACTAAAAAATACGTGACTGTTTTATACGATCTCATATCCTATAATGCTACGAAAAATCCGCAGCAGATTAGGATTGGCGTTCAGTGGCATCATTTTTTAAGTACGTATATGAACACTATTAGCGTAGTATGGTTTTTATAAACAATTTGTTAATAATAAACTGATTTAATAATAATTCATATTTATATGGATTAGCGGTTCCTGTTTTCATAGACCAGATTTATTACGAGTTATTCTTTATATTGACTTATATTACATTTCGGTCTATCTACCGTTATGTTTTTTGATAATTAAAACTGTTATAAGAAGTCTATACCACGATTTATAAAATTCGTACGCTTTACTGTTTTGTTTTGAGGCCTTTGTCCAGCAGTGGACGTCCCACGGCTGACACGACGACGACGACGACGACTGTTTTGTTCAAAGAATAATATATTAAATCTATCAATTATCTATTATCAATTTCGAAAACTTTTAAAGCAAAGCATATTAAAGAAGAATCTTGTTTTTATTCTAATCTATTTAGCCTTTCTTGAGTTATACCTATGCGATGTAACAAACACGGCTTTTTTTATACATTTGTATATTATATAGAGAAATAGATATGTAGAGTTTCAACTATATGAGAGAGAACCCTAAAATGATTTCGGCGGGTTCCCTTTGCAGCAGGATCAAGTGATGTCGTATATGGGATTATCTAAGTTATTCAATCAATTTCACCCTTTCGTTATAAGGGCAAAGTAGCCGTATCGTAGTGTATCTATATCAATGAAAATTTTTAACGCCTATAATATAAATAATAAAATAGAAAACATATACTACATTTTTTTTTTCAAATACATGATAGACTAGAACTTTAATTTTTAGCATTATTTCAAATTTTCTCATCTAGGTAGGTATTCAATTATATTTTAATTTTTAATTTAAAAAGTGTGCCTCTGTCGTCTTATCTGAATTATTAAAAACATGAATAAATTAAGATAATCGCTAATCCAATTAATAGATAGAATTCGATAAACATAATATTATTATAATATGTATCAATTATATTAGATCCTGATTCCAATTACACACTAATACAATAATACCGATGTTACGTTGGCAATTTCAAATTCACTTGACTTGTTATTTATATAATTAATGTTTGTCAATCTGTTACAATTAAATAAATATATTATTTTCAGATAAAATACAAAATAATAGTTTGGTAAATTTGTAGTAATAATGCTCTAGCAATATACATTTATATTGCGGAGGTGAAACTTACAATTCCAGTTAAAAACTAACTCATAAAGTAATTTAATAAATAAAAATTATAATATACTTTTTTTAAACACATCATTATCTCTTAATTATTGTACACTCAATTCAAAACTAAGTCTCAAATCGTTTCTATTAAATTTCCCTTCAAACTTCATAAAAGTCGTGTTCTCAGAATACGGAATCGAAAAAAGCAAGTCATATAGGTGTTAACGTCACAATACAATGTAGGGTCACAGAGCGTCGTAAATCTGCTTAAGTGTCAGCGGGAAGATAGGAGATGATAGTCGTGTATTTGATAATGGGATGACACCTGCTCCCGACACGATCAACCACAGGACTGTGCTGCGTCTTGGAACAATGTTAATTGGGAGATATTCGCAATTGGAAAACTATTTTGACGCTAGTTAGATAATAGATAAAATTAATAGACACGTTAACTTTTGTAGGCGTTGTTGTTCTCTAGTTTATGACTGAGTGAGTCAAAGGCCTTTCTGTCAAATTATACAGTTTTTTTTCACAAATAATATTTAATTTCAACATTTTTTTGTAAAATCGCTTAGTTTAACAAACATTATTAAGACTGTTCTCATGTTTTAATTTCACTGACAGGTAAAATTGTTATATTTTACAAATAGTTAATTTATAATCAAGATACAAATTATCTTGATCTTGAATTGGTAATTTTTTCACTAAAGAAAAAGTAAAAAGAATCAAAGGACATTCTAGAATACCAATAACAGAATCTAGATCCATTGCAATGTGATTTCAAATTACCGCGGCCCGCGTGCGACATACGTAGCTTAGCGCGCGACTTCGCTGTCACTTCTACAGTCCGTTATTAAATTTTCCATCGATCCCAGTGATAGCAATTGTCTTATTCCATTACAAGCAAAGTGGCATAGAAATTGCTCAAAATGAGTTGAGAGAAAAAAATCCCCATTGTCAGTGTCGCGTTTATTTAATTTTGTCGAGTATTCAAGGGTGAACGCGTGATTTATCGTGAATATAACGCAAAGCATTCCGCTTTATCTTCCTACCAATTATGAAGGAGAAACAATAAAGGGTACATTTGTTACCTTGCAAAAGAAAAGCTAAAACGACAGGAAAATTAAAATAATTGGCACTCTCCCTGAATTCTTTCGACTTTGACAACAAAGTTATATAAATTTTTTGCAATAAGAAAACTAATACCTTCATTATTCAACGGTTGAAATAAATGTATGTCAGTTTATTTCTACCAAAATCATAATCAATTTTATTTGTAGGTAATGTATTTTATGTTTTATTAGGTTCATTCTACAAAAAATATACACTTCTTTGGTTCTGTCATTAATTTCCTAATGTTTTAGGTAACAAATATATTTTAGTAAATATGAGTCGGATCAAAGGAATTTATTTACTGAAAAACTGTAAACAGAAGGAAAACAACTGAATTTAATTGGCGACAAAGAGCAAGGTGCAAAGGAACAACAAGAATATATGCTGCATTTTAACACTAAAGCTCTTGAAACGGAAAAGTTTTTTAATTACCCGGCTCCCGTAAACGTTTGGGTTACAAGCGTCGCACTAAAACTGAGCGATTAAATACAGAAAAGAATGGTTATCGTTAAATTTTTGTGTCGTATTTCGTGGTGCAAAGAAGATAGAGGACATAAGTCTTATTCGGAAGCAATCTGCGTTTGACATATCTCGCAGTTTTGATCAGTGGAGCGGATGTACAGGTTACCCTGGCCTTTTGCGAGATTTCTTATTTACTCTGTAGAAAGTACTTTCATCGCGGCTTTCGCGTTCAGCAATATTTTGAGTACCGCTCGATTATCGCTCTACCAGAAACAACTATAAATCTTTTTGAACGACTTCGACGGATGTTTTGCTTGTATCATTACTATATTTGTTACCGCTGTGAATCTTCTTTGAATATTGCATTGCTATGTTGAAAAAGAAATGCATCTCAAGTTTTTAAAATGTTGACAAACTCTATTTTTATTTGGCATGAATTGAATAAGTGAATAACTTTTATTATAAAATAGTACTAAGTTTATTACCTGTAAATCGCCTGATTTAATATTTTCTACGAACAATAACATCTTATCTAGAATACAATTTTAGTAGTTTAATAAACTCAATATTACATCATCCACAGCCGTTATAAGTTGAATGGCTCTTCAACAAGCTAGCTAATTGTAGTATTATTACTTTAAGCTTTCAATAAAAACAAGTTAATTTGCTTTCTTTTCTTGTTAATATACCTATAAGTAGTTAATAATATTGTCTTAATAAACTTTATAGGTCACTGAACCTACTTTGACGAGCCATACGTAACAAGCGTTTTTGGCAAATAGGAAAATAACTAAAGTAAATATTGAATTTATTTGCTTGTGTTCAAATAATTAAATGAGTTCGCTTCTATGGACATGTATGAAACATACCTACCTAAATTGTGTATTGTTTTAAAGGTCCCAAATGAACTTCTACAAGCCTTTACAAAAATATGATCTAATATGTATTTAGATTATGACGTTAAGAGAGACTAAAAAGAACGGCAGATAACAATGAAGAAAACCCAGGAATCATCTTCATATTTATCGATAAAGCATTATTGCACATACAAATATTACGGCATATAATAATATGATAATTCAAGAAGCCATTGTATCACAAGGTCGGTTTCGGTCATGATCCCAGCGGGAGTATAAATTTCCAAAGGTAAATACGCAAAAGGTATGGCTGTGAATCTTTTTATGACGCGATTGTATGGAAAAGCGATATCAAAGTGCCGGTCTGGGTGCTTGAGCGAAAGGGGAACGGAGCCAATTATCATAATAGTACTATAATATTTGGAATTGAATTCTGTGTGAATTCGGGTTCTGTTCATATAACTTTCGCTGTTAATATATTCTTAGGGAAACCTAAATGGCAACTGTATTTGGCGGATAATCTATAAAGTTGTAGGGAACGAGAAAATTTCAATAAAATGTCTATTACCGTTTAGGTACAGTGACATGCTCAAAGGATTTATATTAAATTGTTTTTCACGACCATTTCATATTTTATACCGTGAACATTGGTTAATTAAAAATAACTCCATATTTTTCGCAGTATACAAAAAAGCGTATACACGGGTAAAAGTGTAAATATGTCCTCCTATAAGTAATGTGTACATAACAGTTTTAATACCTGTCTCACTGGTTGTTTTTCTTAAGTTTTTTGTAACCTGTAAATAAAAGACTAATTTTTTATTTATCTCCAAGGATTGAATGTAAGAGCTCTTTGTTGCTCTGGACTAAAACAAAAGCCTCTGTAGTAATGAAAATGACGACTATTATGGTCACATTCACAATTATCACATTTCCATAATTATTTTCAACAAACAAAATATTTAACAAAAAATATCGGGAAGAGTTGCTCAAATCTTTTCCGGACAAAAATGCGGAATTATCCAAAAGGTCAGTACTCGTGATTTTTAATTTAAAGCGGTAACTAATCTCCAGGTCCTTAG
>CAJQZN010028048.1:0-20028 GCA_907164685.1 Colias eurytheme | reverse complement strand
TTTTTACACGCTTTATATTAGCTTCACCTGTATGTTTGTTTGTTTGTAACCGACTTCTTTGGGCGCGATTTTGACCCACTTTAAACGGCCAGATTTCGTTCAAACTTTGTAGATTTATTGAGGACCGATGACAATACACTAATTTGATAAAATTTTCTATTTTTTAGTTCGGTTTTCTATAAAAAGCGTGTTTTTTAGTTTTTTTTAACTATTATTATTTGTAAAAAAGACATAAAAATTAGTTAAAAAAAACCAGTCAGACTTCGTCTAAGACAACCATGGCTTAAAAGGTTCTAAATTGTCTCTACTAGCCTTAAAGCTTTGCACCCATCTCCCAATCACCCTGTAGGTATATTAAAAGTTAAAACCTTCCTTTTCAATCACTCAATCTATTAAAAGAAACCGCATCATTAGTTTTAGGACTTTGAGACTAAGTATGTAGTGATAGTGATTTTTATCAGTAACTATACACCTTCAAATACACGTCTTGTTTGATTGATTTGATTTATACAATGTAGATATTTTTAGCACTAAAGTAAATCTATAATAAAAATTAATCACTAAATGTGCTGTAAAAAATGAGTGAAACTCGAGAATGGTTAATCATAAATATGGTAGAACAACGTCTGCTGGGGCAGCTAGTAATATGCAGTTAGTAATCAATAAATTATTAATTAATTTATTGATTCTTATAAACATTGAGTTACTATGTACTACGTAATAGAGAGGGCGTCACTACTACACTCTTTGTAACACGTCATAAACCAATTGAAGTGAAACTTCTTTATCGGGGTTGGACAAAAATTTAGTGTAACATTTTTGCGTTACGCCGCGGCCGTACGCGTGACATTTTTGCGTTACGCCATACTCGTGACATTTTTAAGGTCATAAAGAAGTTTCACTTCTTACGTGTGTACTCTAGTACACGCATACATTTTTTTGTTTCATTGATTGGTTTTAATTTATAAGTAATAAGAGGCAGAATATCTAAAAAGTGTATGACTTACTAGCCGCGCCGCGCCGCCGCGCCGCGGCCGCGCTTGTGGCACAGATTTTGTTTGTGGTGTCCTCTCTATACGTAGTCTGTGATACGTAGTAATCACGTAGTAATAATACCTCAATGCTTATAAATAAGTATTCTGATAATACCATATTGTAATGGTTGCGGTCGTCGATTTGTTTTAAACGAGTAGTGATTTAACCCGCGGAGTTCCCGTTTCCGTTGGAGCTTTTAATGATGAAATCTACAATAATATTATAATATTAAACTATCCACATATATTACTATTCATTCAGATCGGTTATTTGAATTTAACGTTTTTATAATTAATTATAAAACCAGATTTCGTAACTTCTCTTTTCTTTCAGGTGCGGGCAAGTGTAAAAATTAATGTAAATACTTGGAAACGTGGCCTATTGATATGATTTTTTTGTGATAACTTAGTGAGTACATGAGCAAGCAAGAAACGGTTATTTTTGATTTTTATGTACACAGGAAATCCCAATTATCATTACTTTTGGATCAACCTTGTACACATGGACAGTTTATATTCAGAAGTTATTATTTTAAAAGAACTCCAAGGCGAATTGTTGAATAACACAGATTTTATGCAAAAGTCCACTGCAGAAAAATGGCAATTTATTTAAAAAAAAAATATCTTGACGAATTTGTTTGTTTAAAAAAAATGATTAGCTATATACTCTCTGTTCCCGCCACTTTAGCATTTACTGAAAGAGTCTTTTCGGTCATGAATGTGAAGTGGCGGGAAGAGAGAAACCGAGTTTCATTAAAAATTAATTAAAAATGAGCTCTTGAAATATATAAATTTAGATTTGGAATGTTTGGATTCATATAATTCATTTAAAAATAATGAAAAATTCTTAGTTACTGCAAAAAGTAAGAAAAAATACATTTTTAAAAATATTTATTTACTCTTTATTCACCTCCTTTAAAATCAGATATACTCTATTTCATCAAATAAAAGTTGGCATCCCTAGCCATGCTTGATGCGCGCACGATCGTCAGTAGGATACATCCAGCACCGCGGCCTTGAGCCGACGTACGTCAGGGATTGACCGTGAATAAGACGCTTTATCTGAGTTTGAAAGTTTAACTGTTTGACAGCAGAATATGACACCGAGTACCTATATTACTTGCTCTGTGACACCGAGTACCGACCAAGATACCGACTCGGCGACTCGTTATTATTTTTTGTAAATAAAATAATTGAAAGAGGTTCGGATATCGGTATTACTTTCTCTGTGGAGGTCAAAGAGTAATCAGTAAAGTAATAAAAGGGGGTGCAGGTTCTGTGAAGACTTTGATTGGAGCCACAATCAACACTTTTTGAAGACAAAGAAATAGGTTAAAAAAAATCAAACTAATCATTTATTATTAAGAACTGACAAACTTAGGTAGGTTCAAATAAAATTGCCATTTTTTAATAAATCTAATTGAATTAAGTTGAAAATACCTTATCCTAAAACCCTATTAAAAATTATTAACATCATAGCCAACTTTTGCTAGTGTCGTTCTTTATATCATTACTGTTGTTCTTAGTCATCGAAAAAATTCACTTTCATTACCAAACACAAAAATCCAAGCACGATGATAAGCAACATGTTCATAATATGTTTGTGTTAAAATTATGCATATATTACAGAATCATGGAGGATCCGTTCGTCGCCTGTCCATATAACAAGATGCACAGAATCCCGAGATCTCGAATACAGCGGCACATAGTAAAATGTCCAGACAAAAGTCCAGATTTTAGTTTTTGTCCCTACAACGCTACTCACGTCTTGCCTACTAAAGATATACTCAATCACACTGAAGAATGCCCTTCGAAAACCCTTATATATCCTGAAAATAAGCCTCCGGTTGTAAATTCAACTATAGTGGCTCCTAAACCGATATTACAAAGAGAATACTTGCCGGAGACGGATCCTAATCATGAGATTTGGGATGATTAAAGTAAGAATTCTCTAGATAAGTGTAAGTCTAAGTTATAGCTTGACCGCAGTGGCTGTGCCGCATTAGGTATGTGCGGTGAGGCGGGGACCGGGTAAAAAAGAGCACGAGCGGTTTCACTCCGAAGTTTAGGTCTGTTTAGCTATTATAGCTATAGAGCTATAATAGCTCAGGGTTCTGTCTGCTAGCTATTATTTATGCCTAAAGTTGACTTTTGTTAGGGGTGAACCTTCTGTACGTATTACTATTATATATTCTGTGGCACAAGTTAGAAGTTAGAAAGAAATGGAATGGTCGGTACTCTCCCCCGCCTCGCTGCGCACATACCGGCACAGCCCTACAGCTACAGCGATCAAGCTATTGTTCCTAAATTAAGTTTCACATGAACGTAACTTTTACACAGTTCTGTAGTATGACATACAGATAATTGTTACTTTTATTATAATAAGAAAGATTTAATGAATATGCCTTTTATTATGTACAGTCACGAGCAATAATATATGCCTAGGGGGCGATGTGCAAAAATATCTGTCACTAGAACTAATTCAATAATATCTGCCTGCCCGTATACAGCAAAAATATCTGACATTAGTAGGCAGCATAATAAAGTGGCATCAAAATTATGTGACGAAAATGTTACAGCAAATAATTGTGACAACCTCTCACGGCATAAATATGTGACATCAACTAGGAAGCAATAATATCTGACACAATTTCATATTTCTGTATTTTGCATCGATTCCTCATACAAATCTATACTTCTATACTAATATTATAAAGAGGAAAGGTTTGTATGTATGTATGTATGTATGGTTTTCACGCATTATCTACTGGACCGATTTTGATGAAATTTGGCACAGATAATCTTTAGACCCTGAGAAAGAACATAGGCTACCTTTTATTTCGAAATATGTACCACGGGCGAAGCCGGGGCGGACCGCTAGTCATAAATATGCGACATCAACTAGGTGGCAATAATATCTGACACAATTTCATATTTCTATATTTTGCATAGATTCAAAAGCATAAATATGTGACATCAACTAGGAAGCAATAATATCTGACACAATTTCATATTTCTATATTTTGCATCGATTCCTCACAAAAATCATAAATATGTGACATCAACTAGGAAGCAATAATATCTGACACAATTTCATATTTCTATATTTTGCATCGATTCCTCACAAAAAGCATAAATATGTGACATCAACTAGGAAGCAATAATATCTGACACAATTTCATATTTCTGTATTTTGCATCGATTCCTCACAAAAAGCATAAATATGTGACACCGACTAGGTGGCAATAATATCTGACACAATTTTATATTTCTGTATTTTGCGTTGATTCCACACTAAAAGCATAAAATATATGTGACATCAACTAGGAAGCAATAATATCTGACACAATTTTATTTTCAATTTAATATTGAATTAATACAAAATAAATAAATTTTATTTTAACTACGTTGTTTAAAAACATTATTAACATATTAATTAATATGTGCCGTCGTTGTATACTACATATTGTATGTCTAGATATTACATATATCCTACTAGCTTAACACCCGCGGCTTCGCCCGCGTTTTCAAAGAAAAACCCGCATAGTTTCCGTTCCTGTGGGATTTCCAGGATAAAAGCTCTCATAAGCGTTAATCCAAGTTACCTTCTATGTGTGTGATAAATTCCATTTTCTCTTTTATTTGTGTGAAAGAGTAACAAACATCCTTACATGATACTCACGAACTTTCGCATTTATAAATATAATATTAGAAGGATATCATATCATGACAAAATTAAAGTATTCATATACTTATATGAATGCCCACTTGGGTAGATCTATTTTATTTGAAGGTTCAGTGTAACCTTCATGTATTATTTAGAAATTGTTTTGTCACATGTTTTGTTATATTTGACGTTAGCGGCGTTTGACACGATTGCTCCGTTATTCATTTTCATTTACCTATAATTAGCGTATAATATTGCTATTATTTTATTGAGTATCGAAAATTATGGCAAGTTATCATATTATCGTAATTTTATTAAAAAAAAATATTTACAAAATATAATGTGTCTTTTGTTCATATTCTTACCCCAGCAAAAACATAACACTAATTCAATAAATAACGTTTTGCCTTTTTAAAATCCTATCCTATCTTATCCTACTATAATCCTACTTCCTATCCTACTAATCTAGTATTATTAATGCGAAAGTTTGTGAGGATGTGTATGTGTGTGTTTGTTACTCTTTCACGCAAATACTACTGAACCGATTACAATAAAATTTAGCAGACAAATAAAGGGTAACTTGGGTTAACACTTAGGATAGGTTTTATCCCAAAATTTCCACGGGATCGGGAACTATGCGGTATTTCTGTGTGATTTAGGAGGAACTTTCTTCCACGCACCACTCCTCTGTGGAACGACCTCCCGAGCTCAGCATTTCCGGACAGATACGACTTAGGGTACTTCAAAAAGAGAGCGTACTCTTCCCTAAAAGGCCGGCAACACACCTGCAACCGTACAGGTCTTGTGGGTGATTATGGGCGGCGCCAATCATCGCATTAATCCGGTGACGCGCCAGCTCGTTTGCCCGCTAATACATAAAAAAAAAAAACGCAGGCGAAGCATAAATATGTGACACATATTTATGCTTTTTGTGAGGAATCAATTATATTTTACAATACAGAAATATAAAATTGTGTCAGATATTATTGCCTCCTAGGTGACGTCACATATTTATGCTTCGAGAGGTTGTCACAATTATTTGCTGTAACATTTTCGTCACATAATTTTGATGCCACTTTATTATGCTGCCTATTAATGTCAGATATTTTTGCTGTATACGGGCAGACAGATATTATTGAACCCGTTCTTATGACAGATATTATTGCTAATCTGCAAATGGTAATATATTTATGCTTCTGACTGTACTTAGAAGTTAGGATCAAACTCAAAATTTATCCATGTAAACTTTTACAAGTGTCGGTGTATAACCAACTAGCTGTGCCATGCGGTTTTACCTGCAGTGCTCCACTCCTGTTGGTCTCGGTAAACGAAAACTCATATTCAGTGTTGTTCAGTATTAGAATGTTACATAGAATCTTTTTGTACGCACTAAGAACAACGAAATAATGCTCTACGCCTGTTTACACTTAAATTTGACATAGTGGGGTTAGAATGAGCATTTGCTCGTTTGATGTAAATCAGTCTTACATTACGGTTTTTCTCTCAGAAAACTGTTAGATCAAAAGTGATTTTTAAAATTAAATGTTACAATGTGATTTGACAAATTAATAATTACAGTATATATTATTTTGTTTTAAGATATAAGGAAATAAATTTAGTTATCCTTGTGATATTAAAAATTTTAAAACAAATTTATTTTTTTTATTTTAACCTGAGTCATAAATAGCCCTTGGATCCTAAATAACATAAGTCATAGGCCCAAAAAAATTGCGTGTGGCCGAGCACACGTGTCAGAAGTGAAACTTCTTTGGCAAGATTCAAAGTTAACAAAATCGTCGCCTTACTCCATGACGTGACGGTATTTTCTAGACTCGATCTTGAAATTTTTCTCTCAAAACGCCTAAAGAAGTTTCACTTCAAAAATAGAAGAGAAAACAAATCTATTGGTTTTTATTGGTTCCTGCCTTAACGCCGTTAGTACACCGACGCATTCGCGTGCGGCAGCGAAACAACGAAAAATCTGTCAGTAGTATGGCAGGTTTTCGCATATGATATGTCTCACTCTAGCACATAGATAGATGAAATAGTTGCGTCCTTGTCAGTATTGTTTCGCAAGGAACTGCGAAATGGCCATTACACAGACGCATTGCGAAAAAGTTGCGAAAACATTGCTGTTTACTAAGGTTCCGCAGATATTTCGCTACGCAGTAGTTTCGCATAGATTCGCTGCCGCACGCGAATGCGTCGGTGTACTAACGGCGTAAATAAGTGAAATTAGCATAAACTGCTAGCTAGTAATCTAGAAGGAAAAAATAGGATCAATTAAAAAAAAAAACAATAATAAATATGAATTATTTATTACTTATTTTAACAAACAAATAAAACAATTATACATACCTAATTAAATTAATAACATAATTCTTTAATTACAATAACGTTCGAATGCTTCTCTTAGATCACATACAAGTCACATTATTTTAAACCAGCTATCAGTCCACAAAGTTCCATCGAAATCACCACAGCAGTTTTGTATAATATTTAATGTTGACCGCTAGTAGCTGCTCGCAAGGATTTCTCTAAATTCTTCAAAGCCGGCGTCACATTTGTACCCAAATCTTCTACTACACTCGATAAGTATACTGTAAATAAAATAAATTAAAACATATTTAAAAAATCCTATTTTCTACTGTTTTTTTTTAATTGGTTGATGATTTTGTGTTCGTAGTCCCCACTATAATCACTACATAGTATAAAACAAAGTCGCTTTCTCTGTCCCTATGTTCCTTTGTATGCTTAAATCTCTCAAACTACGCAACGGATTTTGATGCAGTTTTTTAATAGATAGAGTGATTCAAGAGGAAGGTTTTAGTATATAATTTAGGTTTCAGACAAAGCGGGCGAAGCCGCGGACGAAAATCTAGCCTACTAATATTATAAATATTATATATGGATGTGTGTGTGCATATCTTTGTTACTCTTTCACGCAAATACTACCGAACCGATTACAATGAAATTTAGCACACATATAGAGGGTAACTTGGATTAACACATAGGCTAGGTTTTATCCCGGAAATCCCACGGGAACGGGAACAATGCGGGTTTTTCTTTGAAAACGCGGAAATCTAGTAACACATATTAGTTTAGATATACAAACAAAAATACATACCAATATCTGTTAAACACCGTTTGGTACCAAGAGGGTCCATGTTGGGAATGTTGATGATTTTCTCAGCATACATTTCACATGTGTGCGTGCATACCTGATAGATATGAGGGTAGTTGGTAAAAAAATAATTTTTAACAATATACAAATATCTTAAAAAATAAGATACATCTTTCGTTGTTGAAGTGAAAACTTCTTTAACGGCGTTGAGCACTTTTTCTGTAATGGGTATAAAATCTTAAACTCGCGTCAGGACACGTGACCTGATCGAAAAAGCGTAAGACGGATGGATATCAAACATGCTCAACGTTAATAATCAAGTTTTCAGTTCTGCCGGCACTCCCCCAGTGCAACCCGTCTTTTTTTTTGCAATTAGTTTTTCTTTTATCAACCAATGGATTTTAAAGAGAAATAAATAATATCTTTGTTAATTGAATAATAATTATGACAATATGTCGATATAAAATAACATAGATTTTTTATAAGTTTTCAAGCAGTAATATTTGTGATAATTTCTTAAAAAATCTTTTAAAATCACAGTCTATAGCTTTTCAATTTATCGGACCAAACTGAAAACAACAAAGATATACATTAAATAAATAATTTATTATTATAATTAACAACATACAAACCTCAGATAAGAAATGCCACGGTGCTTGCTTCTCCGACAAATGTAATTCCAAATGTTGAGGTAGAGTCATCAAATATTGTCCAATCTAAAAATAAATAAATTCTTTTTTAAGACATTTAATTTTCCAAATTCATAGATTAAAAAAGAGCGTGTGTGCCGAGCACACGTGTCAGAAGTGAAACTTCTTTGGCAAGATTCAAAGATACTAAAATCGTCGCTTTACTCCATGACGTGACGGTATTGCCATGACCTTGAACTTTTATTCTCAACGCGCTTAGAAGTTTAACTTCAAAAAAGTCGATATAAAAACAGTCAATATAAAAATATCGTTTTCTAATAAATATAAATAAACATTTTTAATTTTTTATCAACACGCTTTTATTAGCGAAACTGAACTTTAAACGGACAGATTTAATTCAAACTTTGTACACTTATCAAGGATCGGTGACAATATAATAATTGTTGTAGTAAAGTTTGTCTTATTGTCCTGTATAAATAAAAAAAAAATTTTTCTTTTAGTTGATTCTATGATTATAGCGTTTTTTTGGAGAGTAAAATTTCAAGGTGGCGTGATAGCAATACCGTCACGTCATGGAGTATGGCGACGATTTTGATGTTTTTTAAACTTGCCAAAGAAGTTTCACTTCTGACACGTGTGCTTAGCACACACGTTTTTTTTACTAAATTTACGATTATTCTATAGAAAATCTGTATTAAAACTTACCTCAGTAATATATTCTTGTGGTGACAACGCGAAATCTGGCAGATCAGTGGAAAGAGCGTCGTTGTTATACCACACTGTTAGTTGTGGTATTTTATCTGTGAACATAATACATTTAATATTAAAACGATTTTTACTGTTTAAACTACATACTTACTACGTTATACAGCGTTTAGGACAGTCATCCAATTGCCTATCTACAGGGTGTTTAAAATTCATTATCTCTTAAACTAGCACATGTATAAAAAGTGAAAACTTAACACACACTTTTCACATGTTTTTTTTTATATGAAATAAACTAGAGGCTGTATAAAGGCTTTATCTATGAAGCTAATTCATTAAATAGTATAAAGCTTTAAAACATACTGACCTAATTGTAATTGCACATCTACAGGTTGTGTAAAAATTAGGGATGTAACGATACCGATACCAATATATCGGCCGATATAATCGGCAAGCCGATATATCGGTATCACCGATTATAAAACAACCGATACCGATATCAAACAATTCAAAAAACCGCGCCCAATGAACGATGCGGGAGGCCGCCCGCGCGTGCGCACTTTGTTTTTTGAAAAAACTCTACCAATAGTAAACTTTTATTAGGAACTGATTGTATGTGTATAACTTAAAGTTTATCTGACTTTGCAAAATAATAATACTAAAATAAATGGTTTTCTTGTTTTTTGATTTGGCATTGTTATTTAAAAGATAACGATTTACAGTTGAGTCTCTGTTAAATGTTGGTAACATTTATGCATAATTCACTATTTATTTTTCTACCAAGCCATCGATATCGGTATCGGTATCGCCGATATTTGATTACAAATATCGGTATCGGTATCGTATCGGCAAAATCATGTATCGTTACATCCCTAGTAAAAATCCTCTAACTATAAAATTTACTTATTAACAAGAAACACATTAACTTCAATTAGGTTACACATCTACAGAATAATAGAGGGTGTTCAAAATTATATTTATTAAAATGAAACTTCTTTAGGCGCGTAGAGTAAGAAATTACAAGGTCGCGTCATGGCTATACCGTCACGTCATGGAGTAAGGTAACGATTTTGGTATCTTTGAATTCTGCAAAAATTTCACTTCTGACACGTGTGCTCGGCACACATGCTCTTTTTTAATAGATAGAGTGATTCTGGAGGAAGGTTTTAGTATACAGGGTGTCCCGTAAGTAGTGGACCAACGGGTTATGGGGAGTAGAAGGACTTATTATCTAACAAAAATACTAAAATTTATTGTCCTAAATCATAAAGTTTTTGATTTATGCATTATTTTCAAAATTTGATAAAAATATCATCCACATAAGCTTAATATGAACTTTTACCATTTCTGTTTTTATTTTATTCTTATTTTTTTGTTCAAGGTTGTTAAGAATACATAAGTCTTCCTAATTAAAATGATACTCAAGCATAATTAACAACAACAACATAATTAGACCAAAAAATAGGTAAAATTTTACGTTTTACAAATTTACGGACTGAAGTTTGAACAAAGCTGGTGTAAAAAAAATGTATGGTTACACTGTGGAACTTTATTTTAAAAACTTCTACATCTCATACAAATTACAAAAAGGTATAATTGTGTGGTATAAAGTATTTAAAAAAATGTTAAATTGGCGTACAACATTCAAATTAGAAATTATCAGGTAGTCAACTCATTAAGTTATTCCGAGAATTATTGCCTTTATGGGCGCGCGCTGGAATTCTTTTGTATTGTTTCTGGCCAATCATAGACGATACTTGAACCCACTATTATTGTTGGTCCACTACTTAGGGGACACCCTGTATAATTTATTAGGTTTTAGACAAAGCGGGCGAAGCCGCGAGCGGATATCTAGTATTTAATAACTTAGTTATTACATTATTAAAAATACACCAAAACTAACTCACTACTTTAGTACAAACTCATTTATACCTTTACAACTAACTCACTACTATAAAATACACTCACCCAATTGCACATCTACAGGGTGTCTCAAAATCGTTCTAGCTAGGGCTTTCAAAGTGTCTCGTGCCCTGCGGAGCCCTGCGAGTGAGGGCGAAGCGCTAATATCGCGGGGGTCTTGGTCCAGTATAGAGAACAAATCGTAGAGTGGGTGGGCGTCTTCTTTCTCTGGAATGAAAAAAATAAAATATTATTAGAATATAATTGTTAAAGAAAATTCAATGTTATCTAAAAATAAAAACGAATATTGGAATATGTATGTGTGGTGGTGAAATAATTGGATGCTTTTAGATAAAATTTTAATGAGCAGGGTAAATAAATTTGCAATGAACTTTAAATGCAGTTCTATTTAAAAAAAAAATAAGGGAATGTTTTCTTTTTTTCAGAAAAAAAAATCTCCAGTATTTTAAATACTTCCCCTCCAGGGCCTATAGATAATTTCGACCTTTTATCAAAATCAAATTCAATCGAGTCCTAGTCAGGACTGTAGATATTTCAAAAATCCAATCATGTAATATTGTTTTCATTAAACAGAGTTTCCCCGAGTTTTATATAATCGAGTGACGCTGAGAAACCCTCGCTGAGAACTATCATGCTGATAACACAATCCCATACCGATCCCACCCGCTGTCCTTTCCACCAGCAAATCAACTAATATCCCAGTGGCTGTCTCCAGTATCAGTGATGCTGAGAAACCCTCGCTGAGAACTCCCTCATGCTGACCTCGCGCTGATAAACTGAGGAACGTAGCTTCTATGTGCCGTGTGTGTGTCGTTATTAAGTTTAAAATTGCTGTTATGTACGTCTGAAAGAAAATAATAAGGTTTAAAAATTTCCCTTTTCTTGTTTATAATAATTAATAATTATAGAAGTCCTAATAAATTTTAAAACAACCTATTTTATATGAAATCCCCACTAATATTATAAATGCGAAAGAAACTCTCTCTGTCTGTTACGCTTTCCCGCTTAAACCTCTCAACCGATTTTGATGATATTTGGCACAGACAATCTTTAGACCCTGAGAAAGAACATAGGCTACCTTTTATCAAAACACCACGCGGGCGAAGCTGCAGGCGGAAGCTAGTATATTATATTTGTCAGCTATCAATTATTTTTTAATAACGTTCAAATAACTTCTTATTTAAGTACATAATAATATTTAATCATAAACCGGAATAGTAAAATTTAAATAATTTTAAAAACTCTTAAACCGAACAAAACCGAAAACAGTGAACAAAAATTCCTCAAAATATATTGTTCACAAACACAAAAAACATCTTTACACTCAGTCCATAAGACCCTAGCTAGCTGCGCTCCGCGGTTTCACCCGCATGGCCCCGCTTCTGTTGGCCTTAGCGTGATGATATATAGCCTATAACCTTCCTCGATAAATGGGCTATCTAACACCAAAAGATTTTTTTTTAAATCGGACCAGTAGTTCCTGAGATTAGCGCGCTCAAACAAACAAGCTTTATAGTATTAAGTATAGATTCAGACATACAAACAAAATAATAAATTTAAGATAATTACAAGCAAAACCTGGTACATAAGGTACTAACCTCCATAGCAGGCGTATAATATGCTTGTATAGCGTCTCCAGCAATTTTTTCGCCTCTCAAATAAGCTGAATTCAACCACGCTTCACTTCTTTCGGCTATAAACTGTATCGCTCTAGAATAATCTAGAAGGTTCTCCTAAAAAGAAAAAAAAAATCGGTCAAGCGCGAGTCGGACGTCGGAGTTTTGTTTTATTACAAAAATAAAAATGTGTGCGTGTACTAGTTTACACACGTAAGAAGTGAAACTTCTTTATGACAGCTTTTACTATAAGCAACTTTACAGAAGTACGTCGAATCAAAGATGGAGCGTAACGAAAAAAGGTCACGCGTAACGAAAAAATGTTACAGTAAATTTTTTTCCAACCCCGATAAAGAAGTTTCACTTCAATAATAAAAAACATTTCAAATTCTATACATTATCCTACTTCACGCAAAAACTGATGTACCGATTCGGATGAAGCTCGAGAAAAATTATAGGATAAGTTTTATACCGGAAATCCCACGGGAGCGGGAATAATGCGGGTTTTTCTTTAAGAAGCTTATTGTTTATACCTGTTTCAACTGCGGATCGTTCAAATATGCCAAAAACAATTGCGTTTGCAGTTCTGTGTAGTTCGGCATCAGTTCACGGAGCGGCACGTACGCAACTTTGCCTAGTTCTTTTAATGTCGCATTTGATATTTTTTCTGAAAAAATAAATTGTGAAATCATTTATAACATAAACTTTTTGACTGATGGGATATGTAAGTATGGGATATTCTAAAATGATAATATTTACCTTTCCCAGCAGACCCGTCAATAATCCTCATGATGCAGTCTATAAATTCGTCTATATCAAACTTCAAATCTATTAACATTGTTATACCTTCTTCAGCATTTTGACATAACTTAAAATTCGCTGTTACTATCTGAAATTAAGTAATAAACATTTTTAATATTAGGAATAATTGATTACGTAAAAATTACTATAATCAATGTTTCAGCTAATCAGCTTAATCAGCCATTTAATTAAATGCCTAGGCCCTTTACTACATGATCATCATGAATCAAAAGGCTAGGCAGATGATTTTGATCTATAACGTTTTACTACTATACCTTAGTAGGTGATGGATCCAGCGATAGCAGCAAATCTGTATAGAGCTTTATCAATTCTGACACAGGTGTTTCAGATTTCAAGACCGTTGTTAACCATTCGACCTGGAATGAGATTGGCAGTTTTATTAAAACTTTTATGTATAAATTACTTTAATTTATTATTATTTTATTAACTAAGTATTCAGTACCTATTATATTATTTGATTTTTTTTATACACAAATTAGAAAAATCTGAATTAGTTTGTTTCCATTAAAATTACAACATTTTGTATGCGGTAGTTAAAAAAAAACAACAAACAATGTTAATAAAATTATGTACTTTAATAATAATTTTTAAAATAATAATGTTACCTACAGTGAGACGCGTCTCTACCTGCTTTTTGCACTCGGGTAACAGAAGCATTTGCCTAGAAAAGAATCGTCCCCGAAACAGGTTAAGACACTATTCTATTAACCATTTCTATTTAGGAAGTCTGTCAAATTGCTTAACCCACCAGCAACACTTAGAAATCTCCCTAAACTTTGCCCCAGTCCACATTTATCCCCTACTAATCTGTATCTAAACATTCTCGTGAGCCCACTCAGAGAATGCGAATCAAATCTCCTCCAAACAGCCACGTGCCGCGCGGCCTTTACTTAGATCTTACCTATAAGCTGGTCAGACGCTTTTCTACCAACCATTTCCACTTAGATAGGTCAAATCTGTCAAATTGCTAGAAGAAAGTAGCAAATTCACCCCTTTTTAGTTAGAAATCTCTCAAAGACTTTTTGGCGTCATTTTAGGCCTATACTACTCATACTAACCTGTCTCCCAACATCGCCAACCAACATTCTCGTCAACCCACTCAACGAGTGACTATCCAACCGCCTCCAAGCGGCCACGTGTCTCGCTGCTGCTGCCCGTCGCCAACAGCGTTGAGCGGAGAGAGACCGGGACATACCGCGGTATATGCACACGTAGGGGGTTGTGCGCTCTTTGGGAAAATATCAGAAAGATAATTGAGAAAAAACGTCTTAAAAAAGCTCCTTTTTATAGGAAATGGAGTGCGAAATGAGTAGGTATTAAATGGAAAAGGAGCTGGATAGTGTGGGTTAGGACAGAATAGTGGTAAGTGGTCGGATAGCGACCGGGACATGCCGCGGTATATACACACGTAGGGGATTATGCGCTCTTTGGGATAGAAATAGAGAGAAGCAATAAGCCAAAAATACTGATAATTGATTATTACGACGATATCAAAAGTGGGATGGAATAGTGTCTTGCTTGGAAGAATGGAAGAGATAGGATAGAGTATTCAATAGATAGTGAAAAGTGGTGCTTAGCGCTGCGCAAACAGCGAGCGTGACATGGCGCGATATATATACACGTAGGGGGTTGTGCACTCTTTGTGACAATATCGGAAAGATAATTGAGAAAAAACGTCTTAAAATGCTCCGTTATGTGGAGATGAAACATGAAATGAATAGAGATTTAGAATTACATATAACCAATATTAGTTGGTAAGTGGTCGGATAGAGAGCGGGTACACAAACAGGGGGTTGTGCGCTCTTTGGGTAGAGACGAGAGCATTTTATTTTTCATTTTAGAAGCTTATTAGAAGAACTGTTGATAGAGTTTAGGAAAGAGTAAGAAGGAATTGGATAAGTTACAATGGTCAATCGTAGTAATAAGTAAGTATTTTCGCATATAAAATGTCTCTTGAAAATACAGAAATTGTCTACGATAACACAGATAAAATATAATCAAAGATAATATATTGAAACATGTATTATAAATTTCTGAAGAGGTATTTTTCATATAATGTATGTGTAAATTTAAAATAAATCCAATCATTGTTCTGACTTAACAATGTTAGAATTAAATTGGCAATAAGTAGTAATTTTATTTATGTTACCATCCTAATTGCCATGAAAATAACAATAATTCTCAACACCAACATTCTACCTTTAAAACTCAAAAATTAACATTCATCACAACAAATAAAACTACCCGCCTATTTTTTCTTTAATTTGCCACCTACCCGCATCCATTTGTGTCAGCGCTTCTATAAATGGTGGACTGATGGCCGCTTCCAATCTGTTGTATAATAATTCCAATTGTGTACATTTTTTCTCGTAGTCTGGCGCATCGCTGAGTACCTGTAACAAAATGGCGAGTCCATAAATAAGGCAAATGAAATTACCAATAAGAAACAAATAATACCATATTAAACTTATAAAATAATCTTAACTTTTTAGTCCATTCAATTTTTTAGGACTTAAAAACTTTTAGTTTGTAGCTCAATGGAAAGAAATAGCGATTCGAAATTATCATAAAAATTATAGACTAAGAGCCAGTTTCAAAACGCTGAAAAAGTCACTATAGCTGTCATTTTAGCTACACAGAACAAATTATCCAGAAGCTATGATATTGGTCATAAACTATAAAATAAATATATATATGTCGCAGGCAAATTGTAGAATTTCGCCATTTCCAAACGGCGTCCGTCACTTTACAAACGGTCGGCATTTTGTAATATGCCGAAAATTCGTATTCAGAAATTTCTGGTTTGGATAAGGGGGTGGGTTAGGTTAGGTTCTTGTTTTAAAAACTATCTATTTCTGTGTAGTTTTTAACCTTATTCAAACCAAAAATTTCTGATTACGAATTTTCGGCATATTACAAAATGCCGACCGTTTGTAAACGGCGAAATATTACAATTTGCCTGCGACATATACATTTTCTTTTGTAATTCAAGCATTACTTCACCAATTTTTAGTCTGTAAATACTCGAAATCCATCTATAATTCCTCAGTGCTATAACCCTTTTTCCAGGTAAATCAGATACAAACAATCTAATCAGTATCTCACCTCAAGACTTTCAGTCATGCCCACAACTAAATCTGCTAGTTCGTTCAATTTGTCCAACTGCGAAGGTATTCCCGCTTCCAAGATGTCTTCTAGCGATGTCGCTAATGCTGCCCATTTGTCCGCTTCACGTAAGGCGCTCGCTGCATTCTGGAAGAAAAAAATAACTTAGAAAAAAAATAACTTGGAAAGACAAAGATTTTTGCAGCAAATATTTTATTGTAAAGTGGAATTCAAACCCACGTCTTCACAGAATATAGATAATGAAAGCGGCTTATTCATAGTTTTTCATTATTAAATTTAAAGTTAGCGAATCATTGTTTTACACTAAAAGAGACACAGAATTTAATGCAGTTAGATTATAGATATGAAATAAAATGAGAATAAAACTATTTAAACAATCAACATTATCACAAACTAGCTGCGCTCCGCGGTTTCACCCGGGTGGCTCCGCTCCTGTTGGTCTAAGCGTGATGATATATAGCCTATAGCCTTCCTCGATAAATGGGCTATCCAACAACCAAAGAATTTTTCAAATCGGACCAGTAGTTCCTTAGATTAGCGCGTTCAAACAAACAAACAAACACTCTTCAGCTTTATAATATTAGTATAGATTAATAGATGATGATGACATGCACATCAGGAATAATAATAAAATGTGTTAAAATTTGTTTTTGATTACTTGTAACTATAACAAATTTAACAAATCATCTTGCCGCATGTTAATTTGTAATTTATTTATTCCTTCGATAATTATAAATCCCATTTAAAGCTAGAAAACACTTAGTTTTATAAATGAAAAGAATGTGGACCAATAGCTAAGAGGGGCTTTTAAAAAGAGACGTTTATAAGTAAGGCTGTTATTTCTAAAAGTTACCGACCTCCAATCGACTCTTCAACTGATCAATCCTTTGCAAGCTCTCGATGGACTGCCCCGTTTCCTCCTCCACGCTTTCCACCTGCTGTTCCAGGGTCACCAACTTGCGTTGTAGTAGCGCACCTTCGAGTTGTAGACCTTGAACATCTTGCAGCACTCGAGGGATGGATGTGAGGATCTACAATTCAATATTATACTTTATAGATTATTTTATTAAGTTGCTTATTGTCTGAGGCTTCACCTGCTTTGTCTAAAATTTCTTTAATACTAATTCGTTCATCGAGATGCACACTATTAAAAACTAGCTGCTCTCCGCGGTTTCACACGCGTGTCTCCGCTCCTGTTGGTCTTAGCGTAATGATATATAGCCTATAGCCTTCCTCGATAAATAGGCTATATAACACCAAAACAATTTTTCAAATCGGACCAGTAGTTCCTGAGATTAGGGCGTTCAAACAAACTCTTTCACTTTATAATATTAGTATAGATAGAAGATTGCGGCTTCACCTTCTTTGTCTAAAACTTAACAAATTATACCTCTACACTAAAGCGTTCATCGAGATACACATTATTAAAAATTACAAATCAGACTGTTGTGTGTTTTTAATCAATAGGTATAGATGGTCTACGGAGGCGACTTTGTTTTATAATATGCAGTAAAATAGTGGTAGAGATTAACCTGAAAATAATAATAATGGTATCTGAAAAAGCTGTTTATTATCACTACATAGTATAAAACAAAGTCATTTTCACTGTCCCTATGTATGCTTAAATCTTTAAAACTACGTAACGGATTTTGATGCGTTTTTTTATATGAAAAATTCTTCAAGAGGAAGGTATTAGAATATAATTTATTCAGTTTTAGACAACACAGGCGAAGCTGGGGGCGGAAAGCTAGTTGCAAATAATCAACTGATATAATGTTTATTAACTATACCTGTGTAGTTGTTTCATCCAAAGAGTTGCTGAGCTGTTTCATATACAGTTGTAACCTTGTGACTGTGTTTGCAACAAATATCTGCAATTAACAAAGATTTTTATTTATTTTTTTGTATTCTGCTGTATATTTGGAGTGAAAAATTGGAGAACCTGGGCAAAGGATCGAAAGATCTGGAAGAAAATAATGGACCAGGCCAAGGCCCACTCATGGCGGTAGAGCCTCAGATGATGATGATCTTTCTTTATTTGTAGCTTCCTTAAGTCGTGTTTAAATAATGTGTTTTATATTTGTTATTTTAGTGCATGTTCTAGTAACTTATAGATTGAACATTAAAATAGGAGGTAAAATAAAGCAGTGCCAAGTAATCCAAATAAGATTTATATTTTGTGTAAGTACCTCTTTTTCTTGATTTTCACTGATATTCCATGCTCGGTTAATCCAATCCTTGGGATTAAAGTCATTTTCGGCGAATGTTTTTAAATCCTGGAAATAATTTTGGTTTAAAAAAGTTAAAAACATTCAGTGATAAGGAAAAAACATCATGAGTAATATTTTGTACCATTTTTAACCACTTAGAACTCTTTGAGGTATCTAATAATACTTTGCTATAAAAATATAATTATAATCTAAAGGTGTATAACTAAATTATTATGGAATTTGGAAATATTTTTAATTCTTGCTGCGGTTCATTCAACGTAAACAAAGTTTGTCAAATGACATTTGACAATATGTTTTATGACAGTTGAAATTGGCTGGTTGTGTTCCGATCAAGTTCCGTTATATCAAAGAGTAGTATAGTAGTATAATGTAATACATAATGTAATCCTGCCATCTCTTATTTATTCTGAGTTGATCAGCTATTTTTCAACAAAATTTGTTTTTCATTAAAACGCAGCGATTTTTACTTTATTATCAGAAACTTTAAATATTATGAACATCACAGATGAACATATCTCTGGCCAAATATGGGGCGGTCACAGGGGGCGGTGGACTGATTGGTGGACTGTGACTTTGACAACACAGTTGTGACTTGACACTTGACAATATGGTTGACAATTCATCTTTTGTCTGAGCCATCGCGTCGCTTTTGCGCGCATGCGAATAAACAATATTTATTATAATAATGACGTCGTAAGTTTTTTGTGTATTGTGTAATTTGTATAATTATGGAGTAATTGTAAATATTATGAAGAAAGCAATAATGTCGTAATATAATGTAATAAAGTGGAATTATTAATTTATTGATTAAATTATTACGAAGTAAGTATATTACTATTTGTTACCAAATATTGTTAATAGCTCAGCTTAAAGTTCTTATTAAGAAAAGTACTTCATCGAGGTATAAAACTCTGAACATTACAACATGTTGTGAATATCGATTTTGTATGGTCTGTAATTAAATATTTACGATTTTAATCACGCTTGGACGATCTTAGGCGCGTGACACGTTTCTTTTATTCTAACTAGAAAACCAGTAGATACAGCTTCTTAACAAAATAATATTATTATAGCGAATGCCAAAGCGAATGCTGCTTTATAATAATAGCACAGACTAATAATAGAAACTA
>CAJQZN010028047.1:0-13504 GCA_907164685.1 Colias eurytheme | reverse complement strand
ATTTTTCACGGCACCTAACGTTAGGTGTCACATGCGAGGAACGAAGATGGCGTTACTTACGGTATACGTGAGACGACTACAACACGTGCCCGAATTAGCTGGCCATTCTTTCACCGACGATATTACTGCCTGTTTCATTATATTACTTTTATGTGGTATCGCTTTCTGTAGGTGCATGTCGTGTGCCAATCAATTAAGTAATTGGCTGATTGAATGAGTCAGAATTGGCTTAAGATTTTCGTGTTTCAGAACGTTATCATTCGTTTAACACTAGTTCATATTACAAAAGAGTTACGTAGGCTTTGGACATAAAGAAATGCATTGACAAATCCACCTATAAATATTTTTTAGCAAAAAAAAAATTAATACAATTTCGCATTAAAATTTTTATAGCAAAATGTTATGGTAAAAAGTTAATGCTAAACGTCTCAAAACGGATGGAATGAATCAAACAACTATTTATTTGGTCAGCATACAATACGCAAACCGTCTCAATTTCAACGTACCGTTTTAACCGGTTTAAACACACACGATTAATACTTAAAGCATAATAATTCTATTACGGCGTGAATTAATTTTGTTCTATAAATCTCATAATTTCTGAACCGCGAAGGTTCACGAACTCTTCTATTTATTTACGTTAATTACTTTCCCGAATGTGTTTTATATGTTAATACGTATTTCCACAAACAATAGCAATGTTTGTTACAGCTGTATCTGTTATTTTATTTGTTTTGTAACAAAGACGTTAAAGTTGCAATGGCAAGGCTGATTTACACTGATAAAATTTCATGATTACAGATTTTGTGTGAAAATAATATATTTTACGCGTAAATTCTTAGCTAATCCTAATTCCAATGTTGCAAATAGTGAAAGAAAAATAAAACACATTTTATACAAATACATAAATATATTGAAATAAAATGATCTCAAGAGAATTATGAAGAAAAAATAATATTTAAAACGTTGATGAAATAAACTTCTCTGCCTCTCTATAAATTTCAATTATAATGTACATTAGTAAATGACATCAGATTAGGTACATTCCGCTTGAAAATCCAAGCCAAAGTCGCTTATATTCCCATTTTTATTTAAGATAGCTGAAAACACAATTTTATTTTGACGTTGCACTCATTACGCTAATGGAAAAATGTCTACTTCATACAAGAAAACCCAAGTGAACACGTGGCTGTAAGTAGCCAACACTGAGTTATGCTCTTGTATGTACGTAGATCACACGTGGATAGCCATAAATCAAAAAATTAGCACGCGAATGTAACCTTTATCCCGCTAAACAAAGCCGTAAAATGGTATGTACGTGTATTCTCTTGTTTTCCCGTGGTCAACCATACAATAATTATTTCGTCCCACGCTTTCACCGTATGTTATTACGGGATATTACAAAGAGACACAAAACGGGTGAATCGCGGCAGATATCAGCTAGACTGTGGTTTCAGCCACCATATGAAATAATAAGGTATTATAATTAAGCTGCGCGAAATAATTTTCCACGTTTCACTTTACGTTAGATGTTGTAATAACATTTTGTGATATTCAGCACTGAATTATGGTATTTATTATTCATTTATAATATAAACGAGGGTGGATAAATGCATTATAGATATATTCATGTTTTTACAATTCATGTGGATTTAAATGAGTAAATACTTTTTATCTGTCAATCCATGTTGTTTATTCATTACTGATGGTATATAGCCTATAGCCTCCCTCGATATATCAGCTATAGGTATAACACCGAAAGAATTTTTCAAATCGGACCGGAAGTTCCCGAAATTAGCGCGTTCAAATAAACAAAGGAATTCTTCAGCGATAGATATTAGTATAAAAAAATAAAAAATAAAGGAGATAATGATTACATATTTTTATCATCAAGAAAAAGCTCTACATTTCTTAATTTATTAGAAGACGAAAATCTTCATTCAGTTAAATAATATAATATAATGTAATCAATAAAATAATATGCAATTTGTTATAAGGATATAAGACAATATAATAAATAATAATACATATTGTACACTTCGTATACATTAATTAACATACGAAAAACATATCTGACAAATAAATACACTGACTGTAGCCTGTATCTAATTTAATTTTTATGGTACGGTATAAAAACGAAATAAAAGTTTATCATCGTATTTAACATCAGACCTCCATACAATTTCCATTTGAGAAAAAAGGTAGCCGACTATAATAATAAAGAATGAAAAATATAACAGAGTGAAAGGCGCAAACAGCTGCAAAAGGATTATGGTTTTATTTAGGATTTTTTCGTGACCATCAACCAAATTAGGTCGACGAGAAAATGAAATACCTTTAATAAATTGGACACTAGGTATCTTAATAATATGCGTACAATTAAAATTTTATTTGTTCATTGTTTACGCTACAAAAATTATATCCACTTCCGTTACTTTTTATTTATATTTTATGTAATTTGAAAATGACTACATTCCTGTTTAAAATGCAAGAGTACCCGTATGTTACCGGATAGTCTTTATATCTGTGTAATATGTTTCAGTAAAATGTTTGAATTTAAAGTGTACCAGGGTGAAAGATAAATTCTTATTTAGTTTAACACTAGCGCTCGCGCCTAAAATTTGCCTTGAGTGCACGCGTGGGTCACATATGTCACCCAATACGACGCACGTTTTTTTTCATAAAAATCGTAGTTTAAAAAGTAAACGAAGTACTTATTTATGAATCAACTTTATTTTTATGTGATGAAACAAAAAAAATATCAATATTTTCTCATTTAACTTAAATTATGAGCTAAACATAAACCTCTGTGAAAAGTAACTAATTTTTTACTTATTGTGATCAATCAGTTTTTTTTTCTGTCCTAGCACTAAGGAAGCTGACACGCTGCTAAAATGTCTGGTGATTGGTAAACTCAAACTCAAACTCAAACATTTATTTATTCAATTAGACTTCTTCCAGAAGCACTTTTGAATCGTCATTACATTCTTTAAATTTACCACCGATTCGGAAAGCAGTATCTATGGAGAAGAACCGGCAAGAAACTCCATAGTTGCTCTTTTAAAGTCATGTCCATAAACAATATAATTTTACATTACATGTTACTTACATCTAACTACATAATATTATATATTATCATAATATGCCAAAGAACTGTCCTGTTATTCTTACGCGACAACCCTCCATGGATTTTCATCTTCCATATATTCCTTAATGCTGTAGTAGGCTCTCTGAACTAATACATTTTTTAAATAAGTTTTAAATTTAACACTACTAAACTCTTTTATACTATGAGGAATTCTATTGTAAAAACGTATACCTTGGCCCATAAATGAATTTTTAACTTTAGCTAACCTATAAAATGGCATTTCAATTTTATTTCTATTCCTTGTGCCATAACAGTGTCACAAGGTAGTCGGGGAATACCTGAGACAACAACACTCAAGCACGATTCTTTAAAAAAATATTTAGCAATATATAGCACTGGGTGACCTGTCCCCCGCGCGTGCGCTCTAGTGTTAAAAAAATGGAGCAAAATATAACCATGCGGCAACATAGGAATATCTAGGTTTTGCATACTCAAATTCTCATTACAAGTCATTTTATAACATTATTATTACAAGAACTGCTAAATATCTTGACTCTCCCGAACTATTACCGCGTTAATTATTGCCACAGTACACAAAATAACAAGTATCTTTAACAAAACGTCAAGAACATGTCTCCAGAGGAAAAGTTTGCAGGAACAAGGCTTCGAGCGTAATTCGCTATGCTTCATTTCAATGATAAGGAACTTGACATTTCGAAAAGCAACGCCCGCATGTTGTTTGTCTTAGCGCCCTCTGGCGGCGTGTTCAGACTCTTATCATTGAGAACATTTTGTTAAATGGAGTGACATTGAATTTAAGCTAAAATAATCGTATGTAAATGTTTGTGCTGATACTTATTTAGGAAATATGGATAGTACACGCACAATGCAATCTTATTTTACTGCATATGTATCTAACAATTACAATTGTTAAAATTGACTGTGGCTATAATAATTAATTATGATATATATATGCTTAAAGATAATATACACGTCATACATTGTCAAGTAATTGATATGTCCCAAAGAGTAAAGCGTTGATGACGTTGATTTTTTTAACGTACATTTTAGGCCGTATCTTTTTAAAATAATAAAATTTACAATTTGCAAAATAATCTCTATATTTTACAGTAGTTATGAATATTTCATCCCGCTAATTATAATGTAGGTATTTTTTAAAAGCCAAAAGACAAACTATTATTATATTTTATAATTCACTGGTTACAATTATAAGCTCTTTAAAATATTTCAGCTTAACTAATATCATCCCACGTTTACTGTCACAATCGCAGCTGTGTCACGCTGATAATGCGTGACATTTATCCGTCATTTATTATAACCTACCTATGTATGTGTGTATGTGCACACATACATTGTGAGAGGTCACCAATTATTTCCACTTTTATTATTCACTTAATATAATATATTTTATTATAATATCTTAGACTGAAGTTTTACTTTTAATACCCTCTTAAAATTTGAAAATTTTAATCAATTTATGGGGGGAAGGGCTCTGACTTACACACAAGAGTAGGAGATAGACACGATTATGGCACAAGGAACAAGAATAGAATTGAAATGCCATTTTTCCGATAAGCTTATGTTAAAAATTCATTTATGGGTCAAGGTATACGCTTATACAATAGAATTCCTCACAATATTAAAGAGTTTAGTAGTTCTAAATTTAAAACTTACATAAAAAATGTACTAGTTCAGAGAGCGTACTACAGTATTCAGGAATATATGGACGATAAAGACCCATGGAGGGTTGTCGCGTAAAAACCACAGGACAGTTCTTTGGCATATTATGTAGTTAGGTAGATATAAGTTACATATTATGTAAATTTATTGACATTATTTAAAAGAGCAACTATGGAGTTTCTTGCCGATTCTTCTCCATAGATACTGCTTTCCGAATCGGTGGTAAATGTTAAAAATACTATATAATGACGATTCGAAAGTGCTACTAAATAGTAGTCTAATTGAATAAATGAATGTTTGAGTTTGAGTTTGAGTTTGAAGATTTGCATACTTCTACGTTAATAATAATAAAGTTATAATGAAGAACAACTACAAGATGTATTTTTTTGCATTACCTTATGTTTATTAAGGTCCGGATCGGGGACGCGTTTCACCATTTGAGGAACCGTACTTTACATATTATTTCATATCGTATTTGTGATTCCGCTCCAGCGGATCATATCTATTTATTAAAACTACATTTATTTAGAAATATATTTTTTACTATATATACACAACTAAACGTAGCACTTACCATTGGATACATTCAACAATAACTTTACCATATTATCTCAAAAAGTTCGTCAATCAATACACAAAATCATAACCGCGGAACGTTTTCGCGCGATCGCAGCTGCGTCACGCCGATAACGTGACACCTGCACGTCATTTGTCACGCGCACTTTCACTGCCAGTTGGCACTGTTTGCTTTGTCCCGCTGTAGACCTGACTTCCCTCACTTTCCCGGCGTTTTCACGGCAAATTGGTTTGCGATTCTACCGGATTGACGAAGGGTTTAAAGTGTTCAATATGCGGCGGAGTAATCACCATGATTGATGCCAAGGGACGGCATAAAATTTCAGGCGAGATTTGCTTTGAAAGCGCCGGATTAAGAGCCAACTTGAGAAAGTTGTCGATTTAATCCTGATGTTTTATTGCTGCTGCTACGTTTGTTTTGTTAGGCTAATGGTACATAGATCGACCATGATGTTTTATTTCCATTCGTTACCTTTTAATGCCAAACTACTTAAATATGAACAACTTCTATTTATTTTTGAAATAAGCTTTATACCTATTAGGAACTTTGTGCAATAGCAAACTATACTCGTAGGTAGTTTCTTATATTTTATGTACCACGCGTTCGCATAAATGTACCATTGGACAACGGAAAATTAATTTCCTATATATTCTTAGGTACCTAATAGCTAAATATTTCTATCGTTATAATAATTAAATAAAGCTGGCATACTGGCCCGCGGCAATGTTTACCATCATAATGTTCTCGACGTTTCCCTTGTCAACTCCGCTGTAATAGCATCTACAGACGCTCCGATTTGGTTGGTGCCAACCATATCGGAACCGACAAGGCAACCATTCCAACATTGCTACAGATTGTCCGACGGTTGGCCTTCCAACTGTCAGTTGACCATAGAGTAATATGTCAGTTGACCATAGTACGAAGAGAATGGGCTAAATTCTACTTTAGAAATAGAGAAAATTACAGTCATATGCGGCTCTTACAACTTATTTTTTAAGGTTTTTAATGTAGCCGCACTGTCAATTTTTTTTAATACTTCTAACATAATAAAATACGCTTGATTTCTGGCATCTCTATTTGCGTAATCTTTTTTACTTAAGTCCCACAAACAGGGAAAGTCTTTATATAGTTCCAGCAATTTTATTAATATGTCACGTTCGGTGACCGTAACTCCCTCGGCGTTCATGTTGACGTCCTACACCGGCGGCGTTGCGAATGTGAATGAGCCAATTACCTATATTACTCTATGGAATGAGCCGATTTGGTCGGAACAAAGCTTCCAGACGTTCCAATTTGGTTGGATCGGATAGGAAGTTGGTTTGGTCGGTACCGCCGGCGCATCCGACCACGTCAAACCAATATTAATAATAATTATGTCGGACCGACCGCTCTCTACACTTTCCGATTTGGTCGTGGTCGGATGGTTGGCACCAACCAAATCGGAGCGTCTGTAGATGCATTTAGCTGTAAGCGACAGCCAATACGCGCATCTGAACTTTAAAATTATTTGACTGACGCTGATATTATTATGCTGAAATGCTGAAATAAACGGAATTTTCGAATTAAATGATAACTTGTATTGTTTAGTTATCTATGGATATTATCTATTATTTTAATTTTATGCTAATAAATATAATATGCGGATTATGATATTATAAAAAGACACATTATTATTTCTTTTATATTAAATTTGGAATAAGTATTTTGCCAAATTTATATCCAAATGAACTTACATGTAGGTACGAAATGTGTTAAAAATAAACTTACAAACAACCCCTTAATAAAGAAATAAAACACACTGCCTATGTAAAATAAATTAATATCCACAACATCTACAAACACTGTATACCGTATTGTCACATTAATATCTTATCCCAACCTGCATTCGCGAATTGCAACAATCCATCAAAACTTCGCCATAACTCGATTGTTGAACATAAACTTGGCGACATATTGTAAAACTTCAGCAAAGTTGGTGGTAACTGGGCTATCGAGAGCTGCTTCCTAGACTACAAAGCGTCTTAACTTCTCTAATGAGATGAATAATAATTAAACTGCCAATAAGTATTGCGCTCGAATTTCGCTAATGCATTTTGAACTTATAAACTTTCGTTGTGCAATATTAATCACTTCCTTTATATGATAAAATACTTGAATAACGAGTAAAGATTTATTCGTATTATTTATTCGTTATGCATCGTTGTTTTACTCGCGCTAAAAAAAAAAAATTATAGAAAAAGTTATAGTATAAATAAATAGTGTTATTGTAAGTGACAAAAGATTTTAATATTTTACAGGTATTTTATTACTGAAAAAAGCTTATTTAATTATTGTTAGACGTAACTTTTGATTTAATATTTTTGTGGATGAATAATTGTCACTGTTTCCTGTCTGAACATGTTTAGCTGTCGATAAATTGCCGCGTTCCTTTGTCTCGTGGCGCATTCGTACGAATCGTGCCTAGGGGCTCGGACGCTGTTTATACGACGTTCGACCCAACTACCCTCACTTTACTAATAGTCGTTGACTAGCTGCGTTTTGTTATCAACTACCTACATCAATTAGGTAGCTGTGTAGAATCGCAGTACATTCTTATTACATTCAAACTAATATTTAACCCGGCCTCGCGTGTTATTTCTTACATTATATTACCTTTTTATAGATGTGTAAAAAACTGTCTTACCTAACAACTAGTCACATAATGCTTGGGTTTTCTTACGAGTAATGACTGATTTAAGAGAGGTACTTCCGTAGTGCCTTAAAACATATCAAATACGAATTATTTTCCATCATGTTCAAACCAATATTTGCTAAGTATTGACCTCAATCTGGACACCGCAAAACAAAGCCCTAGAGTAACACAAGAAAGATAAGTAACCACGACAATGTAGTATCTTTAAGGCAATAGAGAAGTAATAAGATAAATCTCGAAGAGAGTCCTCTAAGCTCTTATGTGAAGTCTATAAACCTTCATTTTTCTCGCTTAAGATAAAGCGGTGCCGCAGCGACTTACTTCCTACCTACATTATGAATTTTCCTCCAATACTTTAAAAAAATATTGCATAATATTACATTTTATTATTCTTGTTCAAGTATATTTTTATTATGGGAAGTTACCAAAAACGTCGGGGATTTCAAATGGGAAGAGTATGTTTTATGCTTGTGTATACTTTGCTTTTGAACAGTTCGAAAGGATGTTTTTATTTTACCGTATATTTAAGAAATACACAATATGTATTATGCATGATATTACGTATTCACTAGAACATAGCAGATTTTGCAGCAGAAGAAGTTCAGCAGAAGAATCATGGTGTTATATTAAATTAAATTTTGTTCAAAAGTCAATTTGACATGTTTTAGTTAAGTACATATTATTTGCAAGAATGAAAAGGGAATGAAGCAAGGGGAAATGTGAATAGATTTCCAATGTCTTTGTGATTCTACCTACCAGTTGCATTTTTTTTTCATTTGTAACTTTTATTTCACCATTTTGGTTCTTTAATCTTGACAAAACTGCAACTGCTTGATAAATATACTCGTATATTTCCGTGCCAGCTTATTTAAGAGGAATATCTTAAAATGCTTAACGCTCACGAAGAGGTAATGGGCAAAAATAAAAGTCTCAAATGAAGCTGGATTCAGCTTTGTTTATAAAACATTTCCGGCTTATATAATGCTTAATTAGCCAGGATTTTGCAGCCTCGAAGCGCATAACACACGCTCTTATAACAATTAGCTCGGATTATTCCCTACTTTTCTATTCACTTATTTACTCATTTTACTCGAGAGAATTTCATGTTTAGTCTAATTTATTTTAAGGGTTTATGTAAATTGTACAATGTAAAGTTATTTTAAGGTTGTGTTGCAGGACCCGTACAGTATCCAGTATTGAAAAAAGGTTTTTGCTATACTTTTATTGCCGAAGCCCACCTTTGGTACTATTTTACGATGCAGGTGGTAATTCTTTTTCCAGATGATTCTTTATTTCGATGATATGATATGTAGTAGTAAGTACTAAGTACTAAATGGCTACATTATATTATATACCTTTCGTGATTTTTACATAGTATTTTATGTTTTACAGATGCTGATCTCGACACCGCCAGATGACACGACAACATAAAAGACATTCCGAGAAGTGCTTTACGAATACAGCATATAATAAAATTTGCAATTAAAATACTTTTGAGTGATTATACCTACAGTTTTACAAAAGAGAAATATTCTTGATATAATACTTACATTACAATAAAAAATAAATAATAAACATTACAACCGTCATTACTTTCAAGAAGTCCAATTCCTCTAATGCTCGCGGAACAGTGTTTTGTTAGACGCACATTTCCTATTCCACGGTATTAAATATTCATGAATGCAAGAAGCTAAAATAGCACATACTTCAGAGAGTTGGTAGGGTGAAAAACTAATGCATCCACTTCCATCTGTCCACAGACAAACAACAAGCTTTCTATAGTGAAGTGATTCAATTTGTTCTCCTCCTTTCCTCTGGATTGAGACGAATTTATTGCAGTGGAAATACATTATTTTGTCTTTATTTTACAATAACTTTAAAACACTTACGTTGCGATTTGAGGGTCGTTTTAGTTGTTTGATGTTAAATTTGTCTCTTTGAGATGTTACAGCTACATGTTTGCATACGAAACTAAAAAAAATAATGAACTTATCACTAGAGAGAGTGAGTGAGTGATACCTATAAAAAGTTATCGAGGACTGTGATTGTAAATACGTTTGTTCAATGCTCGATTACCATGGAACCTTATCGAGAGATATGACTTATAAATGTATCTATTCAAAGTTAAATTATTCGCTAGCAATCAATCATCTATCGTCAACTTCTGTTTAAACTAGCTGAAACAACATTGAATCAGGCTTTCAATAAACAATATTAGGGCCCAAACTATTAAAATGATATTCATACAGCCTCAATAATTCAAGTACAAGCCCGTTGCGATTATGGCACAAGCGACACAAACTAAGTCGGGGCTTACCGCGGATTGCCGCATCTGCTTTGCACGGATCCCGGTCATTAAAACCATTTCGCTTGTCCGATCTATCTATGAGTTGAATTATATTTAATTAACGTACTTACGACATTTGGTAAGTATACTTTTCGAAAAGTCAAAGAAAGAGGTGCAGGTGCTTTGGGAAAATCGGCAAGATTATGTGTATCAATTTTGTTTAGTAAACGCGCGAATGTCGAGATTAGTCCATTAACATAATAAATAATAACAGAACCTATCCGTATTTTTACTATTTTATAGAATTAAACGTTATTCATAAAATATATCTACTGTACATTTATAAAAGAAGAAAATGTAAAATGTAAATGTAACTAAAGGGTGATTTTTTGGCTGGTTTCTTTTTGGCAATACTGTTTTTGATAGATCACGCGTGAATCGTGTCTTGTGTCTTTATCAAACTTGTTCAGTTTGGTCTATAATTTAAGCATGAATCGACTTACGAACGAACAACGCTTGCAAATTATTGAATTTTACTATCAAAATGCATGCTCGGTTAAGAGAGTGTGAAGTCGGTTAAGAAGTGCGCGATGCACTTCTTCGATTGGCGATTTTTTTTTTGCCCAAAATGGAAGAATTGGACATGCCTCACATGTGGTTTCAAAAAGACGGTGCCACATGACACACGGCACGCGAAACAATAGCCCAATTGAGAGCCGTCTTCGGCGAACAGTTTATCTCACGTTTTGGGCAACGCCTTTGGACTATTTCTTATGCCTACAGGGATAAACCAGCAACGATTGACGCACTGGGAGCCAATATTGAAGCATTTATTCGTGATATACCGGCCGATATGTTATAGAGAGTGTGCCGAAATTGGGCCTTGCGAATGGGCCATCTAAACCGGAGCCACGGCCAGCATTTGCATGAAATCATCTTCAAACATTAAATTATATTGATCGTTCTATCGATTCCATTATAGATTACAACAAATTTTTCAAATTTTTTGTGTTTTTTTTGAAAATCAAATCCTAACCTCTTAAAAATCACCCGTTAGTATCTAAATATATCCTTAAGCAATAAAGCTTACTGCCAAAATTATACATAGAAAACAAAATATCTTGGGAAATCACGTAATTTTAAAGTGTCCTAACTTCTTCGTATAAAAATTGAGCTTTTATCATATATAATGAACATCTTAATTTAATGCTATCACATTAAAGTTAAAACTAATAGCTCTACATAAACCACAAATAAAGTTCGCTAGTACAAATATTATATCGCTACGACAAAATATATTGTACATATTTGGTAGATTCCGTGTTTTGATTACCCGACCGATTGGTGTGAAAATGAAGCGCATGTGACGAACATTCATTTCGTCAAAATCTGGATTTTAGCGCGAAATGGCTGCAAACAGATAATAAATTCCGGATTACCGGCAATGCAGCGGCGACATCTGTAGCCACATAGATGCGTAAAACCTACTGAAAAGTGTTGTTTCTGCCACAGATTAAATAGGAATATACTCTACACTTAAAAAATAACTGGAATCTATAATTAATATTATAAAGCTGAAGTTTGTTTGTTTGAACGCACTAATCTGAGGAACTACTGGTCCGATTTGAAAAATTCTTTCGGTGTTAGATAGCCCATTTATCGAGGAAGGCTATATATAGGCTACATACCTATCATCACGCTGAGACCAACAGGAGCGGAGCAATGCTGGTGAAATAAAATATTACATTAGGTAATTGCTTTACTTATGTATATAACTGTACTAGCGGTCCGCCCCGGCTTCGCCCGTGGTACATATTTCGCAATAAAAAGTAGCCTATGTCCTTTCTCGGGTATCAAAATATCTCCATACCAAATTTCATGCAAATTGGTTCAGTAGTTTAGGCGTGATTGAGTAACAGACAGACAGAGTTACTTTCGCATTTATAATATTAGTATGGATTAATTAACAGCATTTTCACTCTTTACAATATCAATCTAAAATTAGTTACATTCAACGTTTTTAATACGAAAATAATTCCATGCAAAATATTTTTCGTACCTAATTAACACAAAATAAGTCTGCGTCAAACTAAATTAAAGCACATTACATTTTACACAGAGAAAGGTATACAAAAAAATGTAGAATTTGGGTTAACATTCGCTAGACCTTTTTTCATTCATTAGTTTTTACATTACACGCTAATTTAAGCAATTTAATCCTTTTGAATTGGAATGTAGGACGTTTTAAGAGTGTCACTTGGGGATTAGCATTCTCATTTTGTTAAGTAGGTTATCGACATGCATTTATAATGTGCATAGTTGCATTATATCAAAGGTTTACTAAGGATTTACTTTATATGTATATTTTTATTATAATAGCAACAGCCATGAGGAAATGAATAGGAAACTGCTTGGCAACGGAAAACAGCTATCCATACTAATATTATAAATGCGAAAGTAACTCTGTCTGTCTGTCTGTTACTTAATCACGCCTAAACTATTGAACCAATTTTCATGAAATTTGGTATGGGTATATTTTGATAACCTAGAAAGGACATAGGCTACTTTTTATCCCGGGAAAATGTCGCAATCCCGGAAATCCCACGGGAATGGGAACGATGCGGGTTATTCTTTGACTGCGCGGGCGAAGCCGCGGGCGGAAACCTAGTATATTATAAGTTTAGGTATAATAATAGAGAAAATAAATTCGTAATTGAGGAAGTATAAAACCTGTGGGATGTTATAGTGTATTTATGCAATAAATAAATGTACATAATGCTTAGGTAACTGCTATAATAACGATATTATTTCCGTATCTATATGAAAAGCCATATACCAATAAATATAGCAGTTCTCAGATACAATTGTTTCGATATCATCTATAAATAATAAGCATAAAAAATCTCTATCAGAGGAGTAAGGAAACATAAGAACTACGAGTAAAGAAATTTAAACAGCGTACGTTTATTCCTTTATAAAATACTAGCGACCCGCCCCGGCTTCGCACGGGTGCAATGCTGATACTAAATACACTACAGAAAAATTGTGAACGTTGTATAGGTATAAAAATAATTTGGAAAATCCAAAAGTGCACGCCTCATAATTTTTTTTAAATAAATATTTATTAATTATTATTTTTGTTTATTTAATAACAATTAA
>CAJQZN010028046.1:0-23683 GCA_907164685.1 Colias eurytheme | reverse complement strand
TCACGAAAAATTAGCTTGATAGTAATCACTTGCAAAAATGGGCGATGCCGATGTATCCCGGACTAGTAACATGTGATGTGCGTAAAGTTTTTCACAAACATTTAACCTTCGAAACAGTCACAATAAAGAACTTTCTTACAAAACAACCAAAACAACTGATAAATAACTTTTATTGCTTTTGTGTTTATTTATAGAGAGAATGTCATTTAGGTTCTTAACAAAATTCATTTGTTTTCTTAGTTTCTTTAATTGTTACTACTCAAAATACACATTGCGCTTCAAACTAATAGTTTGGATTTATTTTGAAATATCACACATTTTTAGTACATAAAATACATACTATAATAACTAATCAGAACCTATAATAAACAGATCAAGAAGCAATGCAATTACGAACCAATTAATGTTATCTTACCTCACTACGACTTATTTAAATTCACCCGTGCGCTAGTTAAGAAACAGCTCCAGAATACAAAACAGATATAATCGGAATAAGTATATAATCCTCGTGAGACACCCCACTATTTGGCAACTTTATGCATTTCTGATGAGCCGATATTAGTTTTCAACTTGCTCCGACGCGTTGCTTTGTAGTATCATTATAATATCTGTGATATGCTGATGTAACTTCCATGTAAATTCAAATTCTGAAGTTCCATTGACATGAATACTTATTGCAAATTATAATAAATCAAACGGAATGTTAAGTCTATTATGGAATTGTATTCAGCTATCTAAATATTGAAAGCCGAATAGCTTCGCAAAATTTTGTATCAAATAGTAAATAAAAAATATACCTACTCAGCTATTATATTTATCATATTGTGGATATAAAAAGTATAAAAGTGTGGTAAAACCTGACTGGATCGACGGATGACGCTCAATTATCTGATAAAACCTGTCACCCTCGTCGCGACCTCATGTGATCTCTGTTGCCATGACAACGCCGGAAGAAAAATACTGAAATACCCAATCGAAAATTGGACCGCAAATTAAATTATTCTTTCCCAAATATACTCTATTTCATGCGCTCGGTCGACTTAAATTAATTTGTTGCCTAAATCCACCTTCAATTATACAATTATTTCATATGTAATATTAATAACTCTGTTTTTATTGCATATAAAAGTATAAAATAATAAAACTCTTATTTGGCCTCTAAAGAATAGAGCTAATATTAACAATTGCTCTAATATAATCAAATATTCAAAACAGAGTAGGTACTTTTATTGGGATCGTTACCTATTTCGTATTTCTAATTCAACGTAACGTGATTAAAAATTATAATATTTATGATCGTTTCCGAAATAAATTGCATAAAAGACAAAATAAGTAATGCAAGTACCCTCTATACTTACCACAAGTATAAAATCAAGACCGACAATCTAAATCGCTCAAAAGTCGAATCTTATATGAAAAGTGACCTAAGGACACCCACATGAATAGAAGCGGTCTTTGTGACCAATTTGCGAGTATGAGGAATTGAGTTTTGTTGGAGCATCGGTCCGATGTATGGCTACCCTTTGTCGCGTCATCAAGCTACAAATTGGCAGTTTAGTTGCTAAAGCTACTGCGCTGCGGGCGATCGTTACAGCACAACGAAGTTTCAAACGAACTTTTTTTTTACAACTTTGCTGCAAGGGTGTACTTACTGGCCAATCGAGAATGGCAATGAGGTTAGGAACACAAATAATGATGTCATATAAATTATTATTAATTTAATTTCACATAAAAGTTAAAATTTCCAATTTTCAACAGGCAAAAAAAGGAAAAGAGGAGATCGTATATTCTTTATTTAAAAAAAATTTTCCTTCAATTTGATCGTGAAATAATTAATTATACATTCATTAAACATCTGACAAAACAGTAATTAAACAGAAATAATTAATTTATCAAATATCATAAATGAAACAAATACTTCTTCTGTTTCAATTATTAAAAAATTGTATGAATGAATGTCGTCAAAACTCTTGTTACTCAATTTAATTCAAGGTAAGGTCAAACCAAACCTTTTAATAATAAAGTTAACATAATATGGTTTAACATTTGGTAATGAAGGTCTAGCTTGCTAATGAAATGCAATGAGGAGTAACTCATCAAGCGAGTTGGAGGTGCCAGCTTAATTAAATTTTCATATTAGTTCCGCTTTCATATACCTAGGTCCCAAGTACCTATATGAACCCGATGATTGGTTAGGTCTATTAAATCAAGAGGATGTATTACACTTTGATATATTGTGCGGAAAGTTATATTTTTCAATGGGTTTTATGTTACTTTTCTATTAAAAAAGTAGTTGTCTTTAGATTGATGAATGATGAATAAAACGAGATCACGTAAAGCGCTTCCCCATCGTATAATTAAAAAAAATGTGTATTTGATGTGTATGTCATAACATGTACCTAAATAAATTACACAATAAAAGTACATATTCAGGTACACTGTTTTATTAAACTTTTTATTTTAAAAAAATTAAATGTTTGGTGAAAATTTAAATGTTTCCAGTTCCACCAAGTACGAACCTTACTTCCACGTAATGATGTATGTTACTAAATCCTTTGTGGAGTTTTCCCATTGATATAACTCATAAGGTTTTACTTTGAGCTATAAATCGTTGCGAAAAGTTCACGCCCAAGTTATGAAAAGTCGCAAAAAATGTTTTCTTACACAATATATAAGTAGCGGGGTCTGGGGACTTAACCTCGAGTTTCATACATCATCTGGAACCATTTTTTATGAGATGCGTCCTAAACTAACAGACATAATCGAGCAAACAATGCAAGTAATAGGAGATGCTATCATAGTAAAGGCTCGTTGGATTGAAGTGGACATTATTACATCCATCCTCCGCGCCCATTGGGAATTGTCAGTGTACCTTTGTAAAATAACAACTTTTAACTTTCTGTACATTGGACATAAAGAAGGATACATATAAACATGGGGTAAAATATTTGAAGGAGTTGGTATTTCTAGGAAAATTGTAAGTATGAAGCCATAGGAGTACCTACTTGTGTTTATGTTTACATAGAATAAGTAAAATTTATTCAAATGTCAAATTAGGGTGCACTCACACACATCAGTCACCGGCAAGTCACCGATGACTGATCGGTGACGGTTTGTGTACGTATCCACAAACACCAGTCACCGTCATGTTGTCCGTCAGTCACGTCGCCGGTTTGACTGAATCATTGAACACATACATCAGGTTAGTCAGTGATTAGACGTGTGTCACGCTAGAGAACATGTAGCAATTGACGGTAGCACGACGCTGACTGAACTGAGACGTGACGGCACCGGGTGAGTGGGGATAAAAGTATGATACATGTATGGAAAGATTATTTGACGTGCCTGACCGGTGACGTCACTGATAGATTTCGTGCCGGCGACTGTCGTGTGGGAACAGAGTCATACTAGAACTATTGATACATATTTTTTTTTAATCCTGTCCGGTGACGTGCCGTGACGGTGACTGATGTGTGTGAGTGCACCCTTAACTGACCAAAGTCTACAAAACATATAACGGAAATATTAGTATTCTCACCTTAGATATAAAACTTTCGGCGAAAAAGTAAATTTGAGATATTAGTGATTCTAATCAGAATAATGCAACAAAAAAAGTCTTCTGAGCTTACTCTTTTAATAAAAACCAATAATAAAAACCAATATCATAAAAAATAAATTAAATTAAATACAATAGCAGTGTAGCCGATAGAAAACGATTGACTTTGAATTTAAGGCGCTGCTCTCACTATAGCGATTATAATTGATATTTGTAAAGTCATCCGCATTATTTATATATACAAAATAATACAGAGGTAAAATGTGTACAGCGATAGGTAATCCTCACGTCGTATTCATAGTCCAGCCGAAATCCATAATCCAATTACGTTGCTGCCTCCGGATTGCTGACGCGGAATTACAGCCAACGAACTGAAAGAGACGCCGCAAACTAAATATCATTTAAAATAAACAAAATTTGGCAGAATTATATATTCACTGGCCTATTTTAAATACATTTAGGTACTTACATTTATTTACATTTTGCCTACGTTGTTTTAATAACCTCAATATACTTTTGGATTTTTAAGTATTAATTAATATAAGGAATTATATTCTCGTCGTTGTAATTCGACTTCGATACAATTGGTGAAAATGCCGCGTATTACACAGAGAATTGAGACGCTCTTATTTTGCAAGTTGATTGAAATTCGCACAATCAAATAGAATCTTGAGGAATTACACAGAATACACTCAATGATTCGCTCGTTTGGTTTTATAGTGTACATACAATCATTTATTAATTGCTTTTAGAAATATATAAAGATAGATCAGACTATAAATTGCTTTTAGAAATATATAAAGATAGATCAGACTAGTATAAATATAAAAGTGTTTACACATCAAGTTAAAAATAGTAACGTACAATATCAGGTAAAAAATCCAGTGATTTATAACCTCACACGTAACTAACGCCCAAGTATCGATTACGCAGTTTCAAATCCTTTCCAGCGGTGATCGTTTAGTCGAAGAGTCTCGACTGAATGCAGGCCCCAAGCAGTGAAGTGCTGTCAAGTGTCAGGACGTGACTATCGAGTCAGCACTCAGCACTGCGCCTTAATCCTCTCTCGACGCAAGGACGTGGTCTTTAGTGATAACTTCATAATGAATTTAATGTCTGTACGTATTTAGTTGCAACCAGGGTATTTAACTATGTCAGAATGGCCAATTGGTTTGGAAACGTTTTGGTAATAAATTTCAGGAATTTTGTCAAATTTCTGAAAATCGAGAACTAAGTGAAATACGTATGTACACAGTACAATGTACATGTGTGGTGTTGCTAATTTACTGTTATGAAGTTAATAGTTATTAATAATTTTTACTTAAAAATTATGCCGGAAATATATGAGGATTCCTGGAGAACTCTATAACTCTATATTTTTTCTCCAGTTTTTGTATTTTGTAACTACAAAGAATTTAAAAAGTGCCATAGAGCATAGGTTGTCTAGTCTAATCAATAAATAATTCATATGTTCTAGATGTTTTATTTATTATTTATTATTATTTATTTAACCATTGTAACCACACCATTTAACATTACGATGTACAGTTGCAAGTAAAAAAAAGTTTTAAGTATTTGAAAATAAAACACGGTTTAGGAAATTATATTTACAGTGTGTCTATAAGTCTACCCACCCATTGCCCATTTTCTATTCGACTCTTACAATGCATATTAATTGTCAACATGCACTTATTATTTACCTTTCATTTTCATTTGAATCGCGTCCAATTTGGCTGCGTTTAATTGATTGACACGACTTTATGGGAATGGCTTTGTAATTGGACAACTCTCGATCAGACATGACGTTGGGTGAGAACACAAAAAAGGTTTCGCGCCGACTACAAGTGCATTTGAATTTTAAATGGTATACGAGAGCTTTCGCTTGGAAATATAATGAATATTAAACAAAACTTCTGGATTCTATGTTTATATTAAATATTGGGCTAAATTAAACGTTGCTTCGATAAGGCTCACTGAACCTGACAATGGTAAATCGGTCTACACTATTAATATGGTATTATAAGCATTTTAAACTTTAAAACCCGAATTGCTGTCGCTATAAATTAATATTTATTGCATCAGTATTGAGTAGGTATTGAAAAATGAGTTTCACGTTGCATTTTAAATTTCACTACATTGAAACGCTTTTAAGTCCATTATGTACAAGTTGTCGAAGGGTCGAGGGAGGGGACAATACCTGCATCCTGGCGCAGGTCGCTAGTATTGTCTCCGTGCACGTTCCGAGCCGGAACCTAATCATTAGTGTGCTCACTCGACGTGAAACCGATTTCATCCCCGAAGAGCGCCTCTTTGAAACTGCCGCAATATTGTCGAAAGCAGGAAAACTCCTTAAGAGAAAAAATATATTGCTCAAGTTGCGGCGAAGAAAATGAGAACGGAATGTCGAGAGCCAATCGAGCGTACGAGTCTTAGCAGCCAATATGCTTCCACGTTTACGTTATCGCTGACGTTGCCAGTCGAAATGCTCAAACCGTCAGACGCTAAGCGGGGCCGCTACTCCGCTCGCCCGCGGTTGTAAACCCGGCGCTGGGAACAACTTCGTTACAACTCCGCTGTTTTGTTTCTGCCAATATTAGTTTTAGTCAAAAAGCTATTTTTCAACCCGCCGTCGGAAGTTTTGCGAAGTTTTCTAATTTAGCAAATTTTATTCTCAATGTTTCGTGATGAGGCGCTTTAGATCGATTGAAGATATAACTTTCTTCGCTGAATTTAGAAACAATTGTTATAATAACATCTGAAGTTAGAAATGATCGTTCCTTCAATTACGTAGAGTTATTCTTATTATCTACAAAATCATAGATATCGAATGATAACAAATGTCTACATTCCTTTATAAGGAAAAAGATGATAAACATAATAACAATAAACTATATTATATTTCTAGTACGAAGAGTCTGATTTTATCGTCTCATAACATGGATATCTTACCAACCTAATAAATAAAAAGTACATCTACATCTAGATTACGTGTTGAACATGTCTTTTTCATTCGAAATTTTACCATTACCTATATCAATAATCTACCAATTCAATGTCGCAAATATCCAAGTCTTACATTTTTAATTTTTATATAATTTGGTGCTTGCTATTTTATATAAGTTTATTTTACGTAAATTTTTATTAACAGGTGCTATTATTCCCTGAAGAGGGTTGGGCAAGAAGCGCCTCGTCTTCCTACTGGACCCTGCAGCCTTGCTGGTGGCGCCGTTCCCGGTGCAAGGTGGTGGAAGTTGCTGGGACGAGAAGGTTTGACACCCAGTATACCTATATATTGCTTTAATATATACGCCTAGGAGGATTACCATTATGTCTTATAGCAATATTAGTTCCAGTGTGGGAAAGTGATGACTCTAGACAATCGATATAGCGCTGTCGTTTTTCCACATTGGTTGGTAAGGGGACTGGTTCCACCTGATCCGTTTAAACGTTCATGAGTTATTATATATTCTTTACGCTTTTTATTATTATTTTTTAATTTTTCATATAATGCTAAGTACATATGTGTATCTCATCGCTATTCCAAGGATCCTTGACAACAAGTGCCACATTTAAACGTTATCATGATTTTATTTATTACTTGTAACTGCTCGTCTAGCTTTGCTGTGGAAAAAAAATAATAAAATTTTTTTTTTTATTATTTTTGCTATTAAGTTCAAGCAAGGATTAAAAACAAAGAAATATGTATTGTATTTTGGAAAGCCAAAATACCTATAATAGAAACCACGAACCTCAGTTCAAACTTATGAGTTTACAAAACATTTGAATTACATACCTACCTAAATTGTAATTCAAGCGCTGAAGTAAACATTAGAAAGTACTATAATCAAGCAGTTTTATAATTTCTGGGCAAAGTAAGAATTTCAAGGTCGTAAATTGCATATTCAAAGGCATTTTTCATATTCTACGTTAACTAGTATGTCATGAAAAGGTTGTTTTAACGTTCATTTTATTTCATTCACATCACGTTTTTCGTGTTTTTAGTTTTTACATTTTCAATGCCGTATTATATACCTACCTTGTACATGTAATAAACGACCTTTTAATCTGATATTTTTAGAATATCTTGATTTTTCATTCAAACATCAAATAGGTTCTTATAATTCTGTATAATTTAACAAGATTTTTATGATATTAATCGCTTAATTAAATAAATTATTATAGCATGTGTTTATTATGCTTAACGGCTAAACATATTTAAATCTCCATTTCGCCATAGTCGAAAAAAAATCATCTTTTTGTCAGCAAACGTTAACGTACCTATTAATTTTATCTACGCATAATTATTTTTAATTTCCGCAAAAAATGGTTGTACGGAAATAAATTTTAAGTAAAATTTAATGTTTCGTTTTAGCGAAGGAAGCAGTTTATCACGTTTGTTGAACATTAACGAGCTTTATGTAATTAATCGCGGTTTTGACTTCAGGTGAGGCTTCCGTTGAAACGGTGAAAGAGATCGTACATTGTATGTTACTGACGAATTAAAACTGATAAACAATAAACATTCACGGATAATATACTCATCATATTTATCTCTAACTAGACATAGGCCATAGCCTTTGTATCTACCACGTACCGACACAGTACTACCACAGATGATATCTGATGTAGGTACATAACCCTTTACATAACCCTACAACTTTATCCATAAAATTTTTACGTGCTTGGGGTAATCTGAAATTATATATATTCTATGGGTCTGTACAATTTGTGTGTTACCTGTTATATAAATGTAATAAATAAATAAAAGTAACGTAACCTTAGTTAAATTCTTGAAATTCGTCTTGCCGGTAGTCTGTACGTCACGTGAGAAGTGGCGCGAACGTGCCGCAAATAAAAATGGCGTTCCCGCCAAAAGGCTTAACGAGAATGAGATACTATTTATTTGGTACCAGCCGCCAGGTTGTAGAATATTTTATCAATCCATATTCATATTATAAATTGGAAAGTAAATGTCTGTCTGTTGCGTTTTTAGTGCAGCATGGATGCACTTTAGATGGAGAAATAGAGAGAGTAAAAGTATATATTTTGGTAATAATGAGTCGGTTGGTAAATCATTACAAAGTACAGCTTTTACATAATATGAAGAAGCGTTATACAATTTAGTTGAGTGAACTGTGAACCGGAACACTTAGCATTAGGTTATCATTAGATCGTAGGATCAAACTCCTGCCAGATAAAAATTCAAAGTTGTCTTTAAAAATTAAAGTAGCAAAGAATATAAAATAATTTATTTTTCATTGTATTTTTAAAGTAATTATTTTATTTCATTAAATTAGCAGTAAAACCAGGCAAACATAAGGCTTAGTTTTTTAATATTTAATACAAGAAACAATTTCAGTTAGAAATATTTGTATAAGGGTACGTAAGTTTTAGAAAAAATCCTAAGGTGGGCAGACCTACATTCTAAAAACCATGTATTATTAATTATATTGTCTTTGTAATATTTTATTACAAACAAGCTCTACATATTTTGCAATTAAAATTGTTCAAGATTTATTTTATACATATCAAATGACTTGCGTTAAAAATATACCTAATTTACAGTAGACTATAATTCCTTACATAGGTACACAAAGATATAAAGTTAAATTACACAATTTATGAAACTTTGAAGGAAGCGTACTGAACCATAAAGACAGGCAAAGTCGCTGACACTGTGTAGAAAATCCTCCCGCCCCCATTCCCTGAATAAGCTCTAGTATACAACATGAAAATTAACCTCTTAATGCCCTATATTCAATATTAATAAATATTTATTGGCGATGTCATTAAGCGCTACATTGCATTAAAACTATTTTCATTACAATCGCGTAGCGCCATTAATATGGCGATTTGGTTTTGTCACGTAACAGTTTGTATAAGAGGTGATTTCAATTTCCCCCGACCCGTAATAGTATCGTTAGGCGAAAAGATTTCCAAGCGGCGATAGGAGGATTAAAGTGGAACTGTTAGCGTTAACGATTATTGCTGCCCGCTCCACTGTTTTGCCTAAACGACTCGTATTTCATGATAACACTACTCGAGAGATCTCTTTATATCCTTGACTATTACTTGCGCTAAGATTTTAATAACAATAGTTCTTAAACGGGTCAAATGGAATACCGATTATCGCTTTCCTTTATTTCAAAACGAAAGTTTTAGACAACCAATTAATTGTATGAGGATCAAAAAGAGGGGAAGTCACAGTATATGTCTAAGCGATACTTTCAGATTGTTTAAGAAAACGCTAAAATATCTCGACATAAAGAGACGATAAAGAGACATAAGATATTTGAAAACTAATTTCATCAGGCCAAGTACCTAACAATGTTATAAGGAACTCTTTATAGAAGCAAATAAAAGAGCAGTATCTTTACTCCAACTTCACAATGTATGTAAAATACTCATAAGGTTTTCCTTGTGAAGCAATTTCAGTTTAAGCTCATTTTCTCTTTACTCTGCAAGTTCTAGACTCGTAGGGAGAATGTCTAAAACAACGCTCACCTCCGTACCTAATTTAGCGGACTCATTCCGGTCGTCGAAACAGCGAACGTTATGAGTCTACGATTACACGTGAAAAGTAGTACAAAAGGAGGGTATAAAGGTTTTTAATTTGTTCCCGTGGTGTGGTGCGAGTGTCGAGATGTTTGGGGCTATTAAGGGCAGCTATTACGGCGTCCGTTAGGGCTGTTGCTACGTGCTGGATGAGCCGGTAACAGGTCTACGTGATTGGCATAGCAACTTCGTGATCTATTTCGTTAACGCATATGTTTTCTATGTCCCTCGTAAAAAGTTAATATTAGAACCGTACCTTACCTATCTATTAGGTATTAATCGTCGATAATATTTTTCCAATAATACTTAAAGAGAAGCCGTATTCAGTATGACCTACATTACATGAGACTTAATTATCTTTTAATTTCTACTTGAGCAGACGTCGCTAATAAAATATTGTTACGTGTTGCCTCTATTCACTATAATACGAATTCGTGAAATAATGACATTTTTCTGAATTTAAACAAGTAGCCAAAATGTAAACAATATATTAAAAATGAATATGCTGTCCAAGAGCAACGGTCAAGGTTACGTACGTATTTACTTATTAAACGAACTAATTAATTCAAATAATGAGCTACGAATATGCATATATATACATGCACGAAGTTTTTATAACACCGTCCATTTACTACAATTTTGGCACTTCCTTTTCATGAATTTTAAGGATTAGGCTACGGTACTGTTACGTGGTTGTGTGTGTTTAAATTCTTTCTTTCTTACTATATGAATTAATATATTTTCTTTGTTTGCAGACACAGTACTCAGGCGAGGATGGTTGTTAGCGGGGTGAACGCCGTGTACATTGTGGGCACTTTCAAACACCTAGGCACAGATGCAGACTTTAAGGTATCTACGCACATATATTTTACACATGATTAAAATAAACAAATGGTTGTAAGTTAGATGATTTTCTATGCACGTCTCAAAAGTAAATTTGCCATAAAACAGCAAATTTTTCTCATTATTCACAACATTAAATTAACATTCAAAAATAGAATCCCTCGGCCATTGTATTTTTTTCTTAAATAAAACAAAACTTTATACAAAGAAAGGCTGTACCGTAATTATATACTTAAACAACGTCGCCAACACGACGTTTTACACAAAATCTTTCTTATATCTCATAAAATTTCCAAAAATAACACAGACAAAATATCCTCAAAACTCCATAAAAGATATGCTAGATGATGACATCTATTATAGCACATGAGTACTACAAACTCCGCGGATCATAGTCAATATAATAAGCACGTTGATTTCACAGCTGTACCTGACAACTAACGTGACACAAGCCGACTTCAACATGGGCTACACGATGACAGGCACCCTGGAGCGCGGCAGCAGATCCTCCAATACATTTCAAGTCACCCATTTCGCAGTACTACGTCGATGCGATCACGAGGCACACCACCTTAAAAATGCATAACCTAATACTGCCTTAATATAAATAAAGAATAGAAAAATGTCGATCGCGAGGCGGGACTCGAACCCGCATTTCACGCCAATCCGGGGTGGACGCTTGACCAACTCAGCCACTCGTGACCCGCTAGGCGATCGAATTTATTCTATTATTTCAGTTATATGTGTCTGGGACACACCGCGCATAAAGCATTTGAATTCCATAAAACAAAAAATATTCAACTGCCATTAATGTCAATCGTGTAGCAGCTAAGGCTTTGACAAACGCTAAACTTTACATAGCAGTGTCGTGATAAAAATGTTAAATATTAGAGTTAACTTTAATGCTCATATTTACTATTAAATTATTTTTGCACATACTATTTTATGTCATGAATACTTCAATCTAACTTTTGAAAGATCATTTTATATCTTATATCAAAATCCTAATTATTCAATTTACAACTCTGACTATAAGATTATTTCTTCAATCTATGTGGACATTGAGCTTATTATGAAATGCAATAATGCTATGATAAAAAATCAGTATTGTATCGATTAAATTGCATTGAAGTAAGTTTTCGAAACTAAGTCTTTGTTCTTAATGCTATGTAGAAATTAATGTGATCTCGTAAAGTACTAGTTTTTAGACTAAGATATATTGCCAAGCGATATTGTGATTTAAAATAAGGGTCTGTGTTTTATTTCTAGTCATAATTATTTAGGAACTTAGAATTTAAAGCTCACTCATGAGTATTTCAATATTTATTCAATTTCGTAGTTCATGTTAGCTAATATAGACATAGTTCATTATTTTTGTATTCGTCCCGAGTCCTCTTACTGAGGGATTTAGTCATGTAATTCAGTAGAGTGTAATTATACATTCCATTATTTAATGTTTAGATGTTTCTGTTAGAGATTAAGATTCGCTTTGCTGTATTATGCGTTAACATGCGGTTAACACTAAATTGTTTAAAAATACAACGTGGATTTCACGTGGATGTGTCCATATTATTTAAGTATATTAAGTATGTATTCAGAGTCAAAAGTACCTGTTATTCTCAATTAATGTTGTAGTAATGCCATGTATATATACGCAGTTGGTATTTCATGTTATTTGAGACACGTTATAAAACCTCAATTGAGTAAGACCTTCGCGGTTCAGTGGATAAAATAATAACGTATTTTATTACGTCGATTAGAGAACGCTTTGCTTTTAAGGCTAGCCGCACACACAAAATAATATTGACAATAAAGTACGTATTGTCAATATTATTGTGTGTGTGCGGCCTGTATTGCGGTATTGTTCAATATTATTGTGGATTATCCAGAAATTCAGATTTTGTCACGTCAATATCGGGGGGAGGCAGGGGTATTGACAATAATATTGACGTGTGCGGGCGCACGGCAATATTTTAGTTGAGAAAAAGATTTCAAGGCAGGCGGACGTTCGTGTTTTTTGTTCAAAATGGAGGACGAAAACAGTATCCAAAGCGAAAATAATGTTAATATTTTTGATGATAGCAGTCTCACGGAAAAACACTATTTGTCAGTGTTTATTAAAACATGGGAAACTTATCCAGAATTATGGAATACATCCTGCAAATCATATCGCGAAAAATAATGCGCTAGATAAGTTGCTCGATATTTATAAATAAATCAAACCAAATAAGAAAAGAGAGAAGAGAAGACGTAAAGAAGAAAATTAATTCTTATACGAACAAATTTTCGGAAAGAATTAAAGATTTAATTCAATTGAATTTTGAATGAATTAATTAATAATTAATTTAATTTAATTATTGTTTAATTTAATTAATTAAATTAAATTAAATTATTAATTTTTTTCTCATCCAGTCCTTAATCCATCGTTTCTTTCTTGATTGCTTTTTTTAGATAGTAAAATTAATGCAATAATCAATGCAACGATTTTTTTCTTTCTATTCATTATGTTATACGTGCGCACGTAATCTAGCTGCGGAACGACTGAGTCAGATTTTACCATGAAAAATTGCCAATAATATTGCGTAGTGTGCGGGGACCATATATTGATGAAGATTTTTGACAATCTTGCATTGACAATATTATTTTGTGTGTGCGGCTAGCCTTATATTTTCCCGCGCTGCTCTATATTTACTACGTGATATAAAAAATTTATTGGATTTCATATGTTTTTTGGTTTAACGATTTGGAACGCATAAACGATTTAGCAATGAGAAAATAAGTAAACACAACATCAAAAAAATTGGAATAGTTTTATCCGAATCTACGCAATAAATATTACATCTCTTGAAATTTTCTAAGAATTTATCTATATTTTCACTTTAGCATGATAATTTTACGAAGCTCGTTACATTGAGGACGTCCATTACATACATTACATTGAGGACGTCCCAAAATTTTTCAGTATTAAAACAAGGCAGACAAATGCAACGCTCCCGTAGATAGATGCGCGGCAAACCGCCCACTTCTCTTGCCTTTATAGTGGAGCGCCGTAAGGTTTATACCTCGGAATCCAGGGCCAGTCAATGAATCTTAATATAAACCTTGAAAATATGTTTTTAATAGTATATAGAAAAATGTTAAAAAAAATTTTTTTCGCGCTCTCAATTTTTTAAAAATTATTATAAACAATTATTAATTTTTTGGAGTTTTCATTGATTTATATTAGTCAAAAGTCATATTTTAAAAAGAACAACTATTACAAACTTGAAAACTTGATCTTGGATCTTTAGGGACTGCAGATATACCGATGAAGGTCGGGTTGGAGAATAGAGGGGATAATAGCAGCTGTTCGGTATTATTCATGGCGGGCCCGCGTATTTCCAAACTATACATAGCCAGAACGCAACCATAGGAAACTGCTCGTGTATACTTTGTAATGCTGTTTTTAAGTTTGTTATTACAATATATACACGAATTTTGCGTACTGATCGTGTATACTTTGTTACGCGGATGCTTGCTTCTTCGTTCCAAACTATACACGAGCAGTACGCAAAATATGTATAACTAAATATAGCTACTACACAACTTACGCTTGAGCGAAAAAATAAATATATAGGCAATCAAAGACTTGTACAGTTATATCTATCTACGTTTATTCTTCTTGATTGATTCAGTAAAATATGGAAAAAAATATTATTAGGTAAGCTTAGAAAAATAAATAGGTAACAGATATAAGGGTTACCTATGGGTTAGGTTAGGTTCGTGTTTTTTTTAACTACACAAAAATAGCTCCGTCGCCTCGCAACCGTCTTCTTCTGGACTTATTAGATTCTTACATTTTAGCACTATTGTCAATTGTAAGTCGTGCAGTATAATCGGAAACGAAGACACAAGCATCCTCGATACAAAAAATATACGATCAGTACACAACATTATATACACAATACACATGCATTTTAATAATAGATTTCAAACAGCAATACAATAATATAAACGCGAGCAATGGAAAGACGCCGCGCTTACCTACTCCGAAACATACACGATTAGTCCGCATGCGTACTGGCGCTGTATATTTTGGAGCGCTATTCTTACTTACTTCACTACAAAGTATACGCGAGTATTTGCGTACTGCTGTTGTATAGATTGGAAGAATTTTGTAAAAAAGTTATTTCCAAACTATACGTGATTAGTTTCACACCGTTGCGTACTGGCCTTGTATAGTTTGGAAAGACGCGGCGGGCCCTCACAGGATAGTACACGACGTTATAACTTGCTAGACAATACGTAGCTGTTGTTTTCGTTCCGAAAAAATTTATTTCAGATTTTTGTTTATTAAAAATTAATGTTTATATTATTGTGCAGTGAGTGTGATAAAAGTTAATTACTGAACATTACTAAATTTTAAAACCTTTGAAAATAGTGGCATAAATTGTAAGTATTTGTTTTTCATTTATATTACATGCTTTTGAAAACAGTTATAAATATTTTGTAATAAATCGATGTTAAAAGTTAGAATATAATAGTAGAATTTAATAATATAAATCATAAATTATGTAAAAGTTAGTTATTAATATTACTAATATTTGTTGTTGCAGCCACGTGTCGCAATGGGTGAACCATCCAGTATTGATGTACAAGCAATGATTGCCTCATTTGTGATAAAATCGGATCTAGTTCTGAATTAAGCTCTGAACTAGGAGATATTATTATAAAAGTCACTAGAGGCATATCATCATTAAAAGCTGCATATCTGCGAAAAGAGGGGATGGACTTTCTCAGTATATAAATACTCGCGACTTTGTCTACGTGCATTCGGTATGCAGACAAAAATATATTAATAAAGGATGTATTAATTCTTAATTAAAAAAAAAGAACACCACATCTGCATGCTCTCCACCAAAAAAAAAGCTTCGAACACCTACTTCAATTGATTTTGATTGGAAAACTAGGTGCTTCTTTTGTGAAAAAGAAGCACCAAGCTCATGCAAAACAGGATGTGGAGCATCTTGTGGGTGCAGGAAAAGTGGATTAAACTGCACTGCAGCTTGCTTAGAATGCAATGGTGACAGCTGCACTAATCCTTCACCTACAATCTATATCAACGAGATCGACGACGACGACAATAATGTACAATGATGTAACAAATAACAATGTGTATAGTTAATGATAAATTTTTTTTGTAACTTATTTTTTACGATAATCTAATAAATTAACATTGAAGTTACTCTGCACATATAATTTATTACAAATAAAATTAAATTTTTCACTATAAACACTTTTTCCCCCTTCCGCCTCTCATTTTTCAGTAAATTGTTGTTAAAAATTGTTGTAAATCGAGATCGGTCAATTTTTTTTTTTTAACTTTTTTATTTGAGGTTTTAATAATGCAGTCTCATACTTGATATACAGATTCATTGACTGGCCCTGGGTTCCGAGGTTTGACCATTTTTATGCCTTACGGCACTCTACTATTATGTGTTTCGTGAATTTCATGACATTTTCATGTGACATATCTACAGCCAAGTGTTGCATTGCATTAGCTTGAAAATACACGCAATAAATTCTTCTTATTATAATAATATTGTAGTCTTACGTCTAGTGTCAGTTATCTTGAAATCTTAATTAATATTGTAATATAAATAAGATGAACACTGACGTCCAGTATCGCACTCCCTCCAGTGTTATTACACATGTTTTGTACAAAACTAAGGCACTTTGCCATCTAGTGGTAGAGCTTCGAAGATATGGTACTCTGTGCCTCGCCTATTTTCATAATACTCGCCATGTAAGGCTTACGAATCTTAGATCCTAGATCAATTATTTGTAGCATTATTTTTGGCTTTTTTTGTAATTTTAACTCTTTGTGTAATTAAAATACAATAAATTAACGTTTTGAAATTTACATAAAAAAATAATTGTCTAACCTTTTATCATTCATATATTATAAAAAAATCAATATAACCGGTATCCGGTGTAAAGGAAATTAAAAACATGCAATTAAAGCGATAATGATAAGAGCCTGTTTGTGCACGTACGGCGACGACAATTAACAATTATTATAATATGTATATAAACATGGAAAAAATATGTCGGTTAATTGTTTAATATTATTTATTTATAATAGCATGTTTTTATTGAATCAGGTGAATGCTCATTTGTCTTAGAGAATCAAGATTTTGATAATTAAAATTATAGGTTATTCCTTTATTTAGGTAATTTTTTTAATTATTATAAGTTATTATATAAGGCATTGGTTGTGATGTATTAGATGAATGTTCGTAGCACGCGTGTAGTCTTGAATGTAGAGTAAAATATTTGTAAGGTAACATTTCTTGCTTCTGAGAAAATGTGAAAATATTATGAATCCATTTCTCTATAATTTAGTTAAACCATGTTTTGAGAAATTCGAAGAATTCGTCGAATAAATTATATATGTTACTGATGTTGGTAGATTAAAATATAGGTCATATTACATTGAGTAGACCGTATATATTTATTATGTGAAGGAATGTGAATGACGCAATTCTTTATAAATGATATTCTTATAATCAACCTTGATATTATGTTAATAATAGTTACCGTTTTTATATCAATTAATAATATATATTTTATATTAGTTTATAAATGAATAAAATATATACGTAGGTACCCTACCTTTACGTTTTTTACATGACTAACCATATTATCTAATTAATACTTACGTATAATTACTCGATTTAAAAAAATGTACGCGTTTAGGGTTTTCATATTCTATGTAAATGAAAAAAGATATTATAATTTAATCATTTATTAATATTTCTTAATTGACTCCAATATTTGAACAAATAAGAAGTAGGTAGCATATATTTCTTGTATGGCTAATATCTATAGATAGGTACTTTACCAAAATTATGTTGTTATCTAGATAGCAACACCGGCAGCGGCGCGGCGTCTAGCTATGACTAGACTCTAATTATATGCAATTATATCGAATAGTCCAGGATCGTTCGCCCATTTTTGCAAGTGATTATTATCAAGCTAATTTTCCGTGAGTAGCTTTATTTTGATGAAACGCCCAATAATTTCCTGTACGAAACTCTCGATTGTGGTAGCTAACAGAGGTAACAAGGATACAATTTTTTGATTTGATGGTTCTCAAATATTTATTACGCAATTTGTAGGACAATATGTCTGTTGAATTATATAAATATTAACTAAGTGAAAACAAAAAAATCTGCTGGTTAGTAATCATTTATGATGACCTCGTTATCGATACACATTGGAAAGAGGGGACTCTTTGATCAAACCATAGATTTTGTAGGACAAATATTTTTTCGAATAATTTAGATAATTATCTTGAGATAGAACAAAAAAAATTCAGTTAGTAATAAATATTTGAGAACCATCAAATCAAAATATTTTATCCTTGTTACCTCTGTTAGCTACCACAATCGAGAGTTTCGTACATGAAATTATTGGGCGTCTCATCAAAATAAAGCTACTCACGGAAAATTAGCTTGATAGTAATCAAGTGCAAAAATGGGCGATGGATGCTGAACTAGAAGTTATGTCAATTGTAAACAACTGTTAATGCATCCCATTATTCAATTGGCGTAATTATTGAACTGCAATTACCTGCACGTCTGCAGAGTATAAGGCCTTGACTATAAAACTAATATAGTATTTATGTTAGTATTTCAAATATTTACTATATTCTTCCTCAATATGCTACATCGTTAGATACCTATATACACAATACATTTGCACGTAAATTACCTATGTGCCATTCACTCCTCTCATTATTTTTATTTTTATAAGTAATATTCACATTATTTGAAAAAGCAAACGTCTATCAACATCAGTAACTAAATTATGTATTAATTTTGTTTATATTTAAACCGCTTTCGCTATTGTGAATGTATTAATTTATCTCATTTGATGTGCCAAATTAATCTAGGAGCTTTTAAATAAATAAATACTTAAGAGTAAGATTTAAGCAAAATATGTATATACCTATGTAAATTACAGTGCTTCAAAATCAATTGTAAAAATCGCATAAAATAAACTGTACGAATTATTACGTAATGTTTTTTTATTTACCTCACGCTGTCACGAAAACCTTAATGCTATTTGCAAAAAATATAATATATATATTAATTAGAACAGATAATTTAAAAACAATTATAAACTGTTAATCTCTGCAATATTATTTTAATTAGAGAGCTATTTCTCATTATTAACCCAACATATAATTTTTGTTCCTTAATTACATAAAGCAATGGCTATGTAATCTGCCAATCATCATCATCACTACTATAAATACTGGTGTAACAAAAATATTTGGAGTGGTTGTGAAAAAACCTTACAAAAAGGCTGTAAAACAATATAGCATAGTCCGCAACAATAGCACTCGTAATATATTACGAACTGAAACATAATCCAATCCTCAATGTCAAGTTGCGGTAGTCGTGATGAAGATAAATTATATTTGTAGACAAACTATTGAAATAAATTTCACAAAATAAAAATAAAATAAAGTAACAAAAATAAATATATTTTATCATACTCAACGTATAAATCCGTAAAATCAATTTATTTTATAGTTGTAAGTAGAAATGTTATTCAATTGTCTTATTTTTTTCTTCAACATTAATCATACCATTGCATGAAAAAGTTAAACTACAGAGCGTCATTGTATAAAAGCATTGTCTCTGTATCTTGCCTTCACTATGTTTTGCATTCACGACGCTCACCTCTGCATGTCGTTTAAAACTTCTCAATTAATCAGTACTTATTCAGTCGTCAGTCAGAATGTTCAACGATAAAGTTGTTATATTAACAGGAGCCAGTGCAGGCATCGGTGCTACTTGTGCGACTCGTTTTGCCAGTTTAAACGCTAAGCTAGCGTTAGTTGGGAGAAATGTAGACAACCTGAATAATACAGCTGTAAAATGCGAAGAAATAAGCGGGAACAAACCATTGACTATAAGAGCAGACATAAGCGTTGAAGAAGATGTCAGTAGAATCATTGAAGAAACCATAGCGTGCTATGGAAGAATCGATGTTCTCGTCAATAACGCCGGTTTTTTAATAATGGCAGGATACCAGAGCGACGCTTCAAATTTGGACAAACTGATGGCTACAAACGTCCGTGGGACGTATCTTCTCACTCAAAAAGCTATTCCATACTTGATTGAAAACAAAGGGAACGTTGTAAATATTTCTAGTGTCGTGTCCACGGTGCCCATTCCCAATATGATGCTGTATTGTATGACGAAAGCGGCCCTCGACATGTTCACAAAATGTTTAGCAATAGAATTAGCGCCCAAAGGAGTGAGAATCAACGCAGTGAACCCGGGACCAGTGAATACTAATTTGTTTACAAGAAGCGGTTTTAGTGATGCACAAAATGATTATTTTATTAATGCTGTTGGCTCCGCGATACCGATGAAGAAAGTGCCTACGAGTGAAGACGTGGCGAAGCTAATTACATTTCTGGCAAGCGACGATGCTGAGTCTATTACCGGCACTTGCAATATCATTGATTGTGGCTTACACCTCGGAAATCCAGCCAATCTATAAAGCGTGTTTTTTATTGAATGTTAACTGCATAACGTCATCGTGAAACATATATCTATCTTGTGAAACTTAATATCATAGGTTAATTAATATTGATGTGATATTTGATTTGAAATTGATAAAACTATAAAGATAAAGTCTTCAAATTGTGTTGCTTTTAGTAAACATTATACAGATCACAAAATAAATAAAACAATTAATCAACTAATCAACTAGACTTGCCAAAACTTTGTGTTTATCATGTAGCAGATTGCTGAATTTTATTGAAGGTTAATAATTAATATATTTTCCGAAGTAATATTTTATAAAGATATAAAGGCATAGGCATTGTTAAACCATCTATGTTTAACATATAATAATATATTATAGTAAAAATCAAATCAAAGTGTAATGTGAGCTTACTATTTATTGTACCTACGTACAAAAAGCCTGTCAATAAAATGGGCATAATATTTTCTTGGTTTTGTTTGACATCGTAAAGTAAATCTTCCTTATCGAGCGTTACTACTGTACAAATGTTCTGTTTATTTGCACGAACGAAACAAAAGGCGGGAAATATTAAAACATGTAACGTCCTATGAAGGCGAACCGTTGTTTATCTTAGGCTCCCGATAAGGCAAGATCACAGACATCCCCCGTGTTCAATGCTACCATTTAGATAGCGCGCTCCTTTAAAACCTTTTCTCTAAATCTTGGTGGTGTTAACTGTAATGTATTTGGTTATCTTAAGATCGTCCATTATCCAGGTGCGCCGCTAATTTTGCGTTATTTTCCTTAATTTCCACCCCATAATTTCGAGGCTAATATAATTTCCTGTCTGAAAATCTAATTATTATAATATTTTACGTAATTACATTTATCATGTAATTTGATGAGCGTCAATCGATTTGATTGTGAATTTCTTTGTGTATTAGGTATTATTTATCACAGTTCACGTGTATTTTTATCTCTTACAATAAATTGTGTTATGAAAACTCATCTCAACCATAATGTTCGATTTTGAGATGTTAATTAATAAATAATTAAATGTTTATATTCTTGATCCTTGTTCTTTGGTCTGTGTTTCCTTAATTATATTTTTTTTATCAAAACACAAAAGAATAGTTTAGTAAGTAAGTATAGTCTACTGGAATTAATTTATTATACCTAGTTCCTATCTACCTAGGTATATAATAAATTACTAGGCTTAAATGTCTGAATAAATTTCAAAAATCTGGTTGTCTTTCTGTATTTTAACTTTGTACTTAGTCATATTGTATCATAATCACTTAGTTCATATGATCAGTTGCTCAATACTATAACTTTTATTATATCAGCCAGGAACGCAGGAACCTGCATCGTTGATTTTATTTTATTTTCTCATGAACCAACTTTTATTAGACGGTCACATACAAAGCGAGCAACTCGGGAATTTTTTTACCGCCCTTATAATTGACTCGAAAGTAAATTGTAAGTAAACTATATCGAAAGGATACATCTACCTATTCGGAATTGTATTCATAATAGTTAATTACAAATTCTCATCACAATTCGGACAATCGATATGAATAGGTATATAGAGATATTTCTAATAAACCCAGCAGCAATATATTATCTATCCACTTCAGCATGTCGCCAATACTTATTCGCTGACAGTAATCTTGAAGCCTTGCCAGGTTTTGAACCAAAATATATTGGACCTCGCAGGCCCAAGAGACTACATAGTGCGTGGTTCCGCAAAACTCTTTTCTATAATTCATGGAAATGTCAACTCTATTCGGTTCGCACAAAGCCTCAATCAGGTTTGCTCTATATATGATAGGATCGGACTATCAACGTTTATTTTCTAGGGACCATAGATCGTTTTACGAGTAATTTGTGTCGAGCGTGTTTAGAATAAAAATGGCACTTGCTAAATATTACATCGGCGATTCATTGTGAGGACGGAAAGCCAAATAAAAATCATCGTAAATCCTATTTACACGTCTTCAATTTGAAATACTATTTAGTTAATATAGGTTCTTATTGTTAGGTAGGTAGGTAGGTACATTATTTATCAGTGTTAGTTGGACACAAATAAAAAAGAGTATGTTTTAACATATTTTTTTTTCGCTTGGGCTAGACCTACTCTTTAGCGATGAATCGGGAAATTTCATATCTTTGTTAGTCACTTCAATAACATATTTTCTTAAGTATTCGATCAACAATATAGAACCACAAATCACTAAAGGAGAAAACGTTCAGAGATCTATAGCTTTAATTTCAAAACCTTTCAAATCAAGGCGAACGAGCAGCTATCCACACACAAATATCTTAGTCACCCATCGCGTCGTAGAGATAGCATAAACACCAAGATTTAGGGTATGGACGAACACTAGTGACAATTTATTCTCAGATACGTAAACTTTTATTTAAAATCTACAAATACCTAGAGTATTTAATAAATTACATTCAGTCCAAAGTCCAAATCCAACAAAAAATTACGATGAATTTTTAAGGATTAAAATTTTTAGTTAACATCATATTAATTCATTTTATTTGGTGAACATATTCTGTTTTAAAACAAAAACTTTAAAGTTTATTTAAGATATTAAAATAGTGCACGTCGGTACCGAGATTGCTTTCTCAAATTTACGAGTAAACCAGGAGGCAGGTCGAACGCGGAGAGTATTTCAGTGGGAACGGTGTACCTAAGTAATAAAAAAGATCTCACGCAATCATATTTTATCGGGAAGGCTATTTTTCGCAGGCGGATACAGCTCGTTCAAGCGCTTATATGAAATATCTCAATTTCCATCGTCCTACATAAAACGACGTGTTAACAAAAATATATTTGGAATATGGATTTCGGAAACCGAATAGTAAACATTTCACAGAACCTTTTTGTGCTTGTATTGTTATTTTTTTTTTATTTTGCGTCAATATTTACTATATGTACAACAAAGGCACTTTTGATCATTTTACTTCATTGGTCCAAATCCAAATTGTAAGGGCATTGAAACTTTCTGGCATATCAAACCCGCCGCCATTTTGATTTTTTTTCAAAATCGTGGCGCACGATTAAAGTGGTATGTATAGATAGAGGACACATAGACAAACAAAAAATGTCTAATAACATAGTACCCTAAAGCGTCACATTACCGAGTTATTTGGAGGTAAATATTCACTTATGAGTACAACGACAAACACTAA